>CM038673.1:613632260-613912466 GCA_021605145.1 Aegilops bicornis | reverse complement strand
CTGTCAAGCATGGCACGATTCCAGAATCATCGCTTGGCTGCTGCTTAGATGAGATGAAACCTGAGTTGACTTCTCTGTTTTAGTACCGGCCAGGGGCGAAAAAAAAGTCATGTATGATAGTGGTCAAAAGCCTTCCATAGAAGGGAATAGCAACCTGACTAGAAATTCATAGCTGACTAGCGTACGAACGAGTTGGTCAGGCTATGACAGTTGTTTATTAAGGCCGCTTTTCTAGAATCTACTTTGAAAGTGGAAAATAGGTCTCTTCTTCAATGAAGGTAGAACTATTCACTAAGCCAACAGGTTAGCGCAAGGTGTGAGCCCGCGACCCCTCGATCGCTCTCAGAGTCAATCGGCCCAAACCGGGTTATGAGCTCAACGAAAATAAAAGTATATTTTAGAAATTGCCTGCAAAACCGCCTTGCGAGCGTTAGCGTCAGCGTCAGGATTCCACCAGACTGTTCTGTGGAAAACACGGCACCCTATCCCTTCCCTGACGGGAACCTGGCTGGCCTAGTGGTTGTATCTGCTTGCCGATTCCTATTAAGAATACGAGAGTGACAAATGAGATGGAGATCTTGGCTATCATCAAACCATCCTCCCACCTTTCCATGATTTTTTTCTATGTTCGCGGAAACATGTTAATTTTTTACTATATTATGGTCAAGTATCAAGACATAGCTTGAAAAACGTTCTTATATGTGGGACGGAGAGAGTAATTTGTTAGACATATCAGTTAAACATGAAAATGTGGGGGGAAATAATCAAGATAAAAAAATCATATATATTTTTCATTTATAAATGTTTCTTATTATACAAAAAAATGTGAATTAGCTGAAAAAGGGTTCATCTTCCTCTATTGGGTCGAGATTGTATATTTCTACACAAGAAACCATCATCGAGTGCAAATACGAGTGGCGGTTGAACGATGCAAGTTGGGTTGGCTGGTGAGATGAAGATGAAGGTGGTTGTGGCAGTAAAATGCGATTTAATCCAGCGTCACCATGCCAAGATCCAAGGGACAGGTGGTGGTCACACACGACACGCTGGAGTGGCCGGAGAAAGAGAGGGCGTCGAGGTGGTGGCAAGGATGTATGAAGCTCGATAACGGGTGTGGGATAGAGGAGTGTGAGGCATAAGCGGAAGCGAGAGGAGCGGAGGAGTTAGAATATTGTTGAGCCTAGTGGGTCATTATTAGCTCTGAGGCGATTATAAGATAAGGCATGTCTCAAACGTTTTAATTATGGAATATCTCAGATGTTTGCATACCTATGGAGGTAAAAAGAAAGGTACATGTTTCAGATTCTTGCAAATGGGGCAAAGTTGCATGTAGTAGCAGGTCTGGGTGAGGCTAATGCAGTCTACTAAACACATCCTAAGAGAGTGAGAGTCGAATTGGTTGAGAATTTCAAGTGCTTGTATAGTGATGATGTTTAGTGGTTTAAGTCTCTTTTTTTTTCTTTGCGTGGATATGTTTATATAGTAGTTAAAGTTATGCATGAACTCGGTATAATATTGCAGTACAAACTGGAAATCGCTGTTCAGAACGAAAAAAATACAGTGGCTGAAGTTATAAAGAACCGTGTGACAAAAACATCTGTTGTTTCATGAGTACTGTAAGTGGAGTATATTGTGAATGTGATGTGAGAAAGAAAATTGTTGCTGCACGGTGTGGAACCCTTTGCTTAGCATGAGAGGCAATGTCCCTTTTGTGGTAGCGACAGCACTAGTGGAAGACTTCTTTTCCGTCTGCATAGATTCGGTCATCGTACTGCAGATTCCAAAGCCATCGTCGTCGTACTGTGTTCTTTTCCAAGTCAGTCGTGCTCCTTTCCAAGCCATATATTTCTTCTATCGAAAGTTTGGTACCGTCAGAATCATTCACACAAGCATCCTCTCACTGTCGCTGAAACCCAGAAATAGGCTAAAATGAATTAATTTGTTGTACGTACTACCACACTACTAGCGAGTAGACTACCACGAGTGAGAGATGCTCCAACGGCTATCGATCGAAATTTGAACATGTCCACCGTACTCGTACTAGAATGGCATGCATTTTCTCTTAGCCCACCTTTCCAAGATGTTTTTTCCTATGTTCGCGGAAACAGGTTATTTTTTTACTATATTATGGTCAAGTATCAAGACATAGTTTGAAAAACGATCTTATATCAGTTAAACATGGAAATGTGGGGCGACATAATCAAGATAAAAGATTTCACATATATATTTTTCATTTATAAATGTTTCTTATTATACAAAAAAAAGAGTGTGAATTAACTAAAAAAGGCTTCATCTTCCTCTATTGGGTCGAGATTGTATATTTCTACACAAGGAACCATTATGAGTTCCATCTGACTAGCTCTAACATGCCCAAATACGAGTGGCGGTTGAACGATGCAAATTGGGCTGGCTGGTGAGATCAATATGAAGGTGGTCGTAGCTATAGAATGTGGCGGATCTAGCGTCACCGTGCCAAGATCCGAGGGGCGATGGTCACACACGACGAGGCGGGTTGGTTGATAATAGGAGGAGAAAGAAAGGGCAACGAAGTATGGTTGGCAAGGATGGGTGAAGGCGGCACTCGGTAACGGGATGTGGGGTAAATCGAGTCTGAAATAGAGCATGAATGAGAGGTGCGGGTGAGTTGGAAAATTAGTGTGAAGAGTATATTTGAGAATGTTGTTGAGCCTAGTGGGCCATATTAGCTACGAGGCGATTATAAGATAAGGCCCGTCTCAAACGTTTTAACTATGGAATGTCTCCGATGTTTGTATATTGGTGGAGTTAAAAAAAAAGACACGTGTCACATGCTTGCATATCCTCGGGTAGGACCTCCTCGGGTAGGACCTATAAGAGACAGTTTTCCTAGCATGCTGGACCTATCTCAAAACATATAGCTCCTTTTGTAGGAGTGTTGGAATGATAATTATTTGTCTTTAAAAACTCGTAAAAAGTAGCTTTATTACACTCAAACAAGACAATGATCTCCGTGAACCGCAGAATTGAGTGACAAAAAATAGTAAAAAAATCATACAAATTCAACGAAAATACGAATAGCAAACATAAGATCCCATGACACAAGAAAACCAAAGGAATTGTCATTTGAATGGCATGCAAGAAAACACATTCTCATTGCTACACGAATGACTATAAAAAAGAATTGTACTACTACATCTCTAAACAAATATAAATGACCACTACTTAAACAAATGTAAGATGTTTTATATTTATTTAGTAGTGTCTAAAATGTCTTATATTTGTTTACAAAGGGAGTACTAGATATTGGATCCTTATATATGCAAGGCATAAACCAAAACCGATGTGTAGTGATTTGGGTGGCGCCATTCCTTTTGCCCGAAAACTATTACTTGTAAAAATTATAAGAAATTGGTATAACTCTACATGAGTCTTATCAAATTCCTGCAAATGGCCTTAGAAATTACTAAACCACTTCAACCAGAAAGCCATCATCTAACACTCCTCTCAAATGCCAAAAAAGAAAGAAAGAGAAAGGAAAAGAGCATCAAGAAAAGATCCATTGGGAAAATAAAGCGTCCTGTGCGACCGCAAGGGGTACCCAATAGACGCACACCCAACTCGTTTAAAGCCGGCGAGGAAGCCCAGGAACCGCTGCCCACTCCTCCACTTCCCACTTCCCACCTCCGAAACCACCCAACCATCTCCTCCCCTTCGGAGCCCGATCGACGAGCTCCGGTAACGGCGCAAGCGCTGGTCGTCGTCGTCTCCGGCCGGCGACGATGGCGGCTGAACGGGCGCACGTGGAGAGGCTCCGGCGGGAGCGGTACTACATCGGGCGCGGCGAGCAGAACCCGCTGGCGGAGGACATGCACCAGGCGGTGAACTACCTGAGCCAGGAGCTCTACTCCAAGGACGTCCACTTCCTCATGGAGCTCGTCCAGGTGACCCTGCTTGCTTGCTTTCTTCTTCCTTCGGCACTCTGTTTTTTGTACGACTGTACAATGCTACTATACTATACTAAGAGTACAAAAAATTCCCAAGAGTGTGGATTCTATTATGCGTGCGCAGATGAGTGTGGATTTTGTTTCTATGCATTTTCAAGAAAGCGTACGGATTTATTTATTTTTCCTTAAAATGCTTTCATAAATTATTTTTATGTGCATTTGGTTCATCTTGTGCTCCTCGCCTATAAAAATCCACAGTTCTGGTTAATTTGATTATTATACCCCCCCCCTCCCCCACTGAACTTTCCGGCTATTTTTTCATTTACAACTTCATTTTTTATTATTTGTGCAGAAACCCGGTCATTTTTCCCGCAAAAATAATAAAAAATAATCCTGCTATTTTCCCTGTATTTTATCAATTTTCCGTATCTCTGTACCTTCCTTCTTTCTCCAATACGAAGCAACAAATTCTTTTTTTTTCAGTTCGAAAAGGCAGCAATATTTTATTAATGCAGAGTAATTTCCTTTACTTTTCTAAGCACTGTTTAGTGAAAGTGACTGTTGGTTTTTCTGCTCACCGCAGTTTCCTGTGAGCTCATTTGATGTCAAGTAGGGCGTACCCTTCAGTTGCATAGTATAGCTAGGATAAATTGATTTTTTTTTTGAGACAAGCTAGGATAATAAATTGATAAAGATGTTTTCCTTGGGATTAGGCACTGTGGCGGCACAAAAGCCACATTAACTCTGAGCCTATAAACTTGCATTTTTTGTGTTTACTTTGCATTTTCGGTTTTCACACCACAGTACATTTATTCAACTCGTATTTAGCTTCTTCTATTTTTGGCGGGGGGACTTGTATTTGGCTTTATGTTCTCCAAAAAATGGAGGGCTAAATGATCTCGTATTTGTATTTATAAAGTAACTGTTTTAGGAAAACTACTATAGTAAAGAAAATTTAAAAAGGACCAAATGCAGATCCAATGTAACCATTTTCTGTTTTACGGAAAATAGAGATCTCCTTTATTTCTTTTCCACAATAAGAAACTATTGCAGATCCGATGTAAACATTGTAGCTTTAGCCTTGAGAACATTTTCAGTTTGCCTATAGCCTCCATGCTATTTTGCAATTTACCTGTTTCATTTGGTAACTTGATACAATTTTGCCATCAAGACTGTTAAAATAACTGTGACTCTGACAAACTTGTGTGTTGCTACATGGGCTTGTTTTCTCAAATCTCATTAACGTTTTGGTATATATATATTGCATTTCAGATTAATGCACTTGATTCAGCTGTATTTGCTCAATATCACAGTCATGTTAACATTGTATTCCTCAATAACTAGAACGCTGAAGACAATGAGTACCCTGATGGAGTAGCACCTTCATTGGAGTTTCTAGTAACATCAACTGACATCACTGGATCTGGTGCATCGTCAACTTTACTCATTTTCAACAATGAGAAGGGCTTCTCTCCATCCAATATTCAGTCTATTTGTGGCGTGGGAAAGTCGACCAAAAAGGGAAATAGGGACAAGGGCTACATTGGAGAGAAAGGTGAATCTTTGCAGCTCATGAATCCTTTTGTGTTCACTTGGCCAATTTGAAGCATTTTAGTACCTTTTAATGTTAGAACTTCAATTTTGTTAGCGCGTCACCGGTTGGAACTTTCCCTGTCAAACGTTATGATAGCTGCTATACATCAAATGACATATACGATGGGCAGAATTTTATTTAGCACTTAATTTAGTGCTTAATTGGAATGGAGATTGAGCAAATATTCTCATAATGTATATGTATTTTGCAAAACAAATTGGGTGCAGCATGCACAGTATTGCTTGACATGATTTGTGGTGCAAGATATCATGCGTTCATTTCCTGACACTTAGAAACAGAGATGTGTACATGTTTTGAAATATTAGTGTAAGAAAATAGTACTGACTACAAAATATTACCACTGGCCTTTTAAGGTCCATTGTATCTAGAAGTAAGACTCATTATTTATCATATCATATACTCCCTCCGTTCCCAAATAATTGTCTTTCTAGAGATTTCAACAAGTGACTATATACAGAGCAAAATGAATGAATCTACATTCTAAAACATGTCTACATACATCCGTATGTTGTAGTCCATTTGAGATGGCTAGAAAGACAATTATTTGGGAACGGAGGGAGTATATTACTACATCAAATCTTCTTGATGTTAAGTTGTCACTTCTGCATTTCACTATTGTCTCCAAAGTGTGTGGATCTATTTCTTTCTTAGCCTTGCTAGGTAAAGTTTAGTTTTTGACAGGCTCCTAAAAATCGGCCTTTGCATGGCAAATTCATGCACATTGCACATCAACTTTATTACCAAAAAAAAACATGAGGAGCGCCCCCTCGCTCGCGCTCGCGCCAGCCGGCGCGTCGGCCGCTGCGCCTGCCCGGCCTCGGCTCTGGTTCATGCCCCGCCGCCTCCTCCTGCTGGCCTCCCGGCTGGTTGCCACTTTCGGCTGGAGCTGCTGCGGAGGCAGCCGCCTGGGTGCCTCGTCCGCTCCAGATCCAGATCCATCCTCCGCGAGCCGCACCGCGGTCTCCGTGGATTTTCCCCCGGATTCGCAGGGCGCTGCGGCTTCGGGCGCGCCTTGGTCGGCTCGGCGCCTCCCTCCCCTGCTGCGGCTTCCACGCGCATTCAAGACGGCGAGCGCCTTAACTGCGGGAGGGCGGGGCAGTTGGCCTCTTCAGGCTCGCTCGCGGCTGGGCCTTCAATGCCGGCCTCGCAGTCCGCCGGCGCGGGGCGCGAGGGTGAGGTGACCGGTGCCTGGCACCTCGTCGTGTCACGTAAGGGTCCGCGCCGGCCGGCTTTGGCTGCCCCGGCATTCAAGCCGCCGCCCATACCTCGATGGCTGCTCGGGCGGTGCCGCAGTGCCTCTTTCTTGGGCATAGGGCTTCGGTCTATCGGGATCCCATTCACGCTGCTCCCGCTGCTCGCAGAATGGGCATAAATCGCGGGCTGCCGCAACCACCGGATGCCGTTGAGCTCTCTTGACTGCCCTGCTATTCCACCGCCTCCTCTGCCCCGCCCTGCTGCTGCCTCTTGTCCTGCCCCGCCTCCTCGTTCGGGTCGCGGCTGGGAGGTGTCCTCGCCCTCCGGTGCGGTGCTGCCGGCTTCGTGCAGCGCTCCGGTCATGGCGGTGCGTCCGGGCGACGCCTCCCTCAGGCCGGCTGAAGACTTCGTCGTCGTCCCGGCGACGCCTGAGATGCAGGCGGAGTCCGCCCTCCTCTCCACCAACGCGGCGGTTGCCTGGCTCGAGGGCGATAGACATGATGTCTCCTGCCCGGAAAGTTGCGGGCGAGATCGCCGTGGCCCTGGGCGCGCAAGGAGGATGTTGAGGTGGTCAAGCACTACCCCGAGAGGTTCTTCGTCCGCTTCATGCACCAGCACCACTGTGCCGACGCCACGTCCCGAGACCATCTGCCTGGCTCTAGCTACCGCATCTTCGTGCGGCAATGGAGGCTTGAAGCTCATGCCGAGAACGAAGACATGCTCCAACATGTCCGGCTATGCTTGGAGGGCGTCCCCCTCCACGGCTGGAACGAGTACGTCGCCACCTTCCTCATCGGTCGGCGCTGCTCCTTGGACTACATCGAGCCCCGCTCTCGTCGCAAGGAGGATACGCGGGACCTGGCGCTCTGGGCGTGGACAGCTGACCCCAGTGCCATCCCAAAGGTGAAGTGGCTCACCCTGCCTGCCCGTGGTCATCGCCGCCGTGGGCGGCGAGGGCTTCGCCACCGCGTGCTCATCCATCTGGACCTGCTTGAAGATCACTCCAAGGCCACCGAGGACGACGACGATCCGCCTCCCCCGGACGTCCACGAGTTCACTTGGTACAGGCGAGTCGTCGACGGCACCGTCGTCCCAAGGGACAGGCGGGCTGCGCCAGTGCGTGAGGTCCGTCGTCAAGGCAGGCGCGATGATGATGACGACCGTGACGGGCGCCAGGCGCGACGGGCGGCGCTCGCGAGGGTTGGGGCACCCGTGTCGCCGCCGCTCTCCGGAACGCGTGGCCGGCAGCAGAGGGCGGCCAAGACCGCTCGAGGACCGCCGGGTGGGCACCGACGCTGCGGGTGCCCTTCCGCACTGCTCGGGCCGGCCGCTGGCCAGCGGCTGCCGCGCATGCCCTCGACATGCTGCATGGCTCCTCTTCCGGCGGCGGCGAGACCGAAGGGCGGCCGAGCTCCAGCCCATCCCGTGAAGGGAGGCTGCGGTTGCCGGGCGTAGCCTCGCCGGCGAGCCTCTCCTCGCCGCCGTGGCGCTCTGGAGGCCCTCACCCCGCCGGGCGTCCCCACCGCACTCTCCAACGCCGGTGCCGCTGCCGGTCCCGAGGTCAAACCGCTGGAGCGCGGAGCTCGCCTTCTCATCGCCGAGGCGGCCCCGGTCCGTCTCGCCGCCTAACACGCTTCAGCCGCCCGCGACATCACCCTCCCGACCGCTGGCCGAGGCATCTCCCACGCCGCCGTTAGTCCGTGATGGCATTGTGCGCCGCACCCCACCTCCCCGGCATGTTTACGGGTGCAAGGGGATGCGGTGGCGCTGGCCATCTTTGCGAGCGTCACCAGACTGCCGGCACAGCTCGGTTCGCCGCCTCCTAGGCCCCGGCTGCCGCAGGAAGACGCTGGCTGGGGTTCGGATTTCTTCAAGGGAGGCTGTCGCTGCAAAGGATCGGGCGCCTGCGGCTGTGGTGTTGCTCCGGTGGCCAAGGTTGCCGAGAGGCTGGTCGGCCGCAGCTCGGGTATCACAGCGTGATGGAAAGGACGTGACGGAAGCCACTCGGAAGACTTCACCGCCAAGTTCAAGGAGCAATCGCCCCGAGGTGATCATGGCCATGCGTGAGTTCTTTCACCTCGACGACAAGGCCGTCAACGACGTGGAGGACGCCTCGATCGACCACGGCGGAGAGGGAGCCCCGAGCTGGCTCGTGTCGAGGAAGGCATAACGCTGCATGGAGGTGCATCGCTGGCTGCGGACTGACACGCTAGTTCAACGCCCTCGAACTACCATTTCTCTATGTTAGCAAGCTTGCCTAGCTGGCCCAGAGGGGTATGTATCACTGTTGCTTTTCCTTGTGTGCGTTGTATCTGTGTGAGCCGGGTGTGTTCTCTTCCTAGTTGTTCCCGCTTTGACAAAGCTCCAGTTGGCTTGCATATTATTGCCTTCGCTTCCATTTGCTATGGCTTTGCTCGCCAAGTGCGACACCTTGGTTCCCATGACCATGCAACCCATCAACACGCCAGCGAACGTCCGGGGCTTAACTGCCCGAACAGGAGGGCTACGGTCGGTGCGACGATGCGTCGTCCTCGTGCCAGCTTGTTTGCCTCCAGGAGACTAAGTTGGGCAACGTCGACAGGTTTACTGCTGCTTTCCTTGGGGGTAACAGGTTGCGAAATTTCACGCAGCAACCGGCAATGGGAACTAGGGGCGGGATGCTCCTCCTATGGGATGATGCTGTCTTGGAGGTCTCTGACATAACAACCTCGGTATTTTGCCTCTCGGCCTTGGTTCGTAATCGTGAAAATGACGTGCGCTTCAGGATCACAAACGTATATGGGCTCACCGAGCATGCATCCAAGGATGCTTTTTTTGACGAGCTTCGCTCCAGCAAGCCCCTGCCGGGTGTGGCCTGGCTCGCACTTGGGGACTTTAACCAGATATATAGGGCGAGGGACAAGAATAATGTAAACATTAACCGGGTCGGATCAACGGTTCCGGCCGCTCTCCGTGATTGTGAGCTTAAGGAAATTCACCTTCAGAATAGACGGTTCACGTGGAGCAATGAGAGAGAAAACCCAACTCTTTGCAAGCTCGACTCTTTCTTTTGCAACACGGATTGGGACATGTCCTTCAACACACATGTGTCGCATGCTTTATCGTCCTCCCTCTCCGACCATTGTCCTCTTCTGCTTGCCGACGACAGGGGGCCTAGGCGGCCACGGGCTTTCAAGTTCGAGAATTTCTGGGTATCTTTGCCCGGATTTGAGGAGGTGGTCAAAAATGCATGGGCCGGCGGGTGTGGCACATCGAGCCATGCAAGATTTTGCATCTCAAGCTAAAGAAAACCGCGGCTCGCCTTTACCGAGTGGAGCAAGAATCTGTTCTCCAAGGCAAGGATCCAACTTCATGCTGCACATCTTGTGATCCTTCAGCTAGACATCGCGCAGGAGGGGAGACAGTTATCTTCAGAGGAACGCGACCTCCGTTCTAGGCTTAAACGCAGGGTCATCTGGCCCGGGCGGTGCTAGAGAGAGCTAGGAAGAGTCGGTGTGCTAGGATTGCTAATTTGAGGGATGGCGATGCTAATACCAAATTCTTCCACCGACGCATCAATGCCCGTCAAGAAAAAACCACATCCATCGGCTCAAGCATGACCATGGGTGGGTAACCGAACATGAGGAAAAGGAGAAGATCATACACGACCACTTCCGTGAGGTGATGGGCACGGGATGCACGAGCAACAAGGACTTTAATTGGGTGGAGCTTGGTATTGAGCAACATGCGTTGCAGGACCTTTTTCAAGAAGTGTTGGGGCATTATCAAGCACGCGGTCATGAGGGTCATCGGCGTTTAATTTCTCCACACATTGGACCTACACTGGCTCAACTACGCCAATGTCGTGCTACTACCCAAGAAGGAGGGGCGGAGGGCATCCCTGATTACAGGCCCATTAGCCTCATCCACGCCATCGCCAAAATCATCGCCAAGGTCCTCTCGCTCCGCCTTGCCCCCCTTATGGATGGCCTAGTGTCCAACGCTCAAAGTGCATTCATCAAGAGGCGAAGCATTCACGACAATTTCATGTATGTCCGAAACTTCGCAAGGAGACTACAAAAGTGCAAAACTCCTGCGCTACTTTTCAAGTTGGACATCAAGAAGGCGTTTGATTCGGTCAAGTGGAGTTATATTCTGGACCTTCTGCAGCGTATGGGGTTCCCACCCAAATTCCGTGGATCGGATTGCTGCTCTCCTCTCAACATCTTCATCACGCATCCTTCTTAATGGGTTGCCTGGTCCACCGATCATGCACGGCCGTGGGTTTCGGCAGGGAGACCCCGTGTCCCCCCTTCTCTTTGTCATTGCGATGGACCCCCTGCATAAGATCCTTGACTTGGCAACGCGGAAAGGCCTTCTTCATAAGATTCGAGGCCGGGGAGCCACGGTGCGAACATCTCTCTATGCGGATGACGCCGTGGTCTTCGTCGCCCCTATCAAGCAAGACATTGATAACCTTGCGTCTATCTTGCGTGGGTTTGGCGAGGTTACGGGCCTGCATTCCAACTTTCAAGAGCTCGGTTGTGCCAATCAGATGCAATCACCTCAACCTTGGTCTCATTCTCGGAGCATTCCGGCAACCCGCGCGTTCTTCCCAGTGAGATACTTAGGCCTACCTCTCTCGGTGTGGCAACTTAAGAAGGTGGATTTCCAATATCTTGAGGATAAAGCGGCCGGCAAACTAGTTACTTGGGAGGGCCAGGACATCACAACCAGTGGCCGCACGGCCCTGGTCAAGTCTGTGTTATGCTCTCAAGCGGTGTACTCCATCACACCCCTCATCGTTCCTCCAAGCACTATTCATAACCTCAACAAGATTGAAAGAGCTTTTCTCTGGTCCGGTGCATAAGACGACGGGTGCCAAATGCAAGGTTAATTGGGATACAGTTTGTAGGCCAAAAGAGTATGGTGGCCTTGGGGTGCTTAATACTTGCAAATTTGCACGTGCTCTAAGGCTAAGATGGCCTTGGTATGAGTTGAAGGAACCTCACAGACTATGGGTGGGATTTGGCAATCCTTGCACGGATGATGATCTCAATTTCTTCTATGCCTCCTCTACCATCACTGTGGGGAACGGAGCCAAAACGCCTTTTTGGGACTCACCTTGGCTTCTCGGGCGCAAGCCCAAAGATATTGCACCGCTAATCTTTGAGGCCTCAAGAAGAAAGAATTGGAAGGTGCGAGAGGCTCTAAAGGGCAATGCCTGGATCTTCAAAATCAAATACAACACTCGTTATCTCCGGCGAGCACATTAGCGAATTTTTCACTCTTTGGATGCTTGTCAACGAGGTTCATCTCGATGAGCAGCTTGAGGATGATATTTGTTGGAAGCACTCGAATGACGGGATTTACACGGCGGCGACTGCATACAAAGCCCAGTTCCTGGGGCTAACTCTTTCCCCTATGGATCGCATGGTTTGGAAGGCTTGGCCCCCCCCCCAAGGTCAAGTTCTTTGCTTGGTTGGCTATCCAAGATCGGATTTGGACCGCCGATCGCTTGGAGAGACGGGGTTGGACAATTTGTGGGCTTTGCCCTTTATGCTCAAGAGAGCAAGAATCGGGTGCACATCTCTTCTTCAAGTGCCGCTACACGCTCCGTCTATGGAGGATTATCATTGAAAAACTTGGCCTTGCTCACATGGACACCACCCTTTGGCACCTTGATGATTCCGTCCACGAGTGGTGGGACAAGAGAACTGGCAATCACATCCCTAACCGGAGTGCTATGACCTCCCTCACTATGCTCGTCTCCTGGACCATTTGGAACGAGCGTAATGCAAGAGTGTTCCGCCACAAGAGCGCGCCGCCATCTATTCTACTTAGCAACATCATCGAGGAGGCAAAGCTCTGGATCACTGCCGGTGCTAAAAGACTAGGGTTCATTTTCTTCTGTGAGTAATTGTCATGTCGTATGTGTAGTGCTCTTGTAAAACTTTTAACTCTACTGCTCCCTTATTTAATAGAAGAGGCAAATCTTTTGCCTCCGTTTCAAAAAAAAAAACTTTATTACCAATTTTTTCCCTCATGTAGTATGTTTCTGATTGAAAAACATTACTCTTCATCAATAGCTCACTGAAGCAGATCCATCAAATACAAACTTGGTATAAATAAAATTAAGCATGCATCGCTTCACTTTTCTTTTCAAGGCATGCTGGGCTATCGTTTCCATTCGTAGCAAGATAAGATGTGCAAAAGATACATAGGCACATATAACAGTTTTAGCCATTTCATTTGAAGATTTAGTCTCTGGTTATTTACATGCTTAACGTATATGTTCCCCTTATATTTAAACTCACAATTTGTAATATCAATGTCTCTTTTTATATAGGTATTGGATTCAAAAGTGTGTTCCTGATATCAAGACAGCCCCATATATTCAGTAATGGGTATCAAATCAAGTTTAATGAGAAGCCGTGTCCAGAATGCAATATTGGATACATTGTCCCGGAGTGGGTTGAATCCAGGCCTAGCCTTTCAGATATCAAACAGATATATGGGTCTACCAGAGACCTTCCAACAACCTGCATCGTCCTGCCTTTGAAGGATGAGAAGGTCACTGCGGTGAAGCAGCAGCTGTCAAGCTTGCATCCAGAAATGCTACTGTTTCTGTCAAAGATCAGGCGGCTCTCTGTCCGTGAAGATAACGGCAACCATAAAGGCAGCACTGTTAGTGAGATTGCGATATCGAGTGAGAAGAACTTTGAAGTGAGGAAGAACATGCACGCGGAGTCTTACACAGTCTTCTTATCAGCCCAAGAGAATGACAACGAAGCAGAGTGCGGGTACCATATGTGGAGGCAGAGGTTCCCTGTCAAAGCAGAGAACAGGGTGGACAAGCGTACTGAAATCGATGAGTGGGTCATCACCCTAGCCTTCCCTCTTAAGGAGCGACTATCCCGTGGGAAGCAGCTATCCCCTGGCGTATATGCTTTCCTTCCCACGGAGATGGTGACGGACTTCCCCTTCATCATTCAGGCTGACTTCCTCCTTGCATCATCAAGAGAGGCGATACTGTTCGATAGTCCATGGAACAAGGGAATTCTGGAGTGTATCCCAAGTGCATTCATGAATGCCTTTGTAGCACTTGTCAAGTCCAGAACAGATGCACCAGCAATGACTATTCCGTCGATGTTCCATTACCTGCCAGTCAGTCCTTCGCTGATCCCTTTACTTGAGCCTGTTAGGTCTGGCATCAAAGAGAAGGTTCTCGTCGAGGATATAGTTCCATGTGAGTCTCACACTCCACAGAAGATGTTTTGCAAGCCTTGCGAGGTTGCTGCTCAAACCAGCATTTTGGGATATCCTTGTCAAGGCGAGAGAATCTGGAGTGGACCTTAAGAACCTGTCAACTCATGGAACCTACATACTCAGCTCTCATTTCGACAAGAGTGCATACAACAGCGTTCTTACATTTCTGGATGTCAAAAGCGTGAGCCATGAATGGTATGCAAAATGCATTGAGGGGTCTAATCTTGTCAGCAATGTAGGTGAACATCTTTATCTGGAACTTTTATGTTTTGTCGCAGACAGTTGGCAAAACTTTTCTGGTACAAAGATGATGCAAATTCCTCTGCTGAAGTATGTTGACAGGAACAAAAATGTCTCTGTCTGGAGCATATCCAGAGCTAGTCAGTGGAGTGATAGATTGTGCATTGCATCTGATGGGAAGTGGATGTCGTGGCTTATCAGCTGGAACCAGGAGTTTCCATCTTCTAACCGGCTTTTTGTGTCTCCCAGTACACAAACAGCTCTGCAAGGTTTCACGCAGAAGGAAAAAGTGACATACTGGCTTCAAAGCCATGCAAAAGTGGAGGTCGTATCTGTATACAATTTTGGGAATATTGTGGTTAAGTCCTTGAACTGTGATAGAAGGCCTGCCATTGCTTTTCTCACTTTCTGTACCATTCATCCAGTAAGAATTACATGGAGAGCTACCAGTTAGCAGAGCTGTGTCGTATCATGCCAGTAATTGACAACTATGGCAATGCGGTCACGGAAAGGCAAAGCATTCTAGTTCCTGCAAATGGAAGTAAATGGGTTGGACTGATGGGCACAAACCCATGGAGGAATGAGAAATACATCGAACTGTCAGCAGATTACAAGTCAGCAGGTCATTTCGCTGAACTACACACCTCAAGATCAGATCTTGGATTTTCTCAAGACAAAGATGCAGGCCTCAGATGTGCCATTCATACACCCTCCAAATGCAAGTTTCCCTACAGTCTCATCACCTCTGACTGTGGACAATGCAATCTTGCTACTGCAATGGATACGAAATTTGAAATCAAAAGGTGTACAATTACCAGCTAGTTTCTTGGCTTGTGTGAAAGGAGGAAGTTGGCTGAAGACATCAGTCGGATACAAGCCCCCGGCTGAATCATTTATGTCCAGTTCTGAGTGGGGTAATCTCTTGCAAAACGGGCCTTCCTGTGTTGATATACCAATGATCGATCAACAGTTCTATCAATACAAAATGGATGCATACAAGGAGGAACTCAAGGTGATCGGGGTAAGATTTGAATTTGGGGAGGCATCGGCTTACATTGGCAGGCGGCTCATGTCGATGGCTGCAAGCAATATGCTGACCAGACAACATGTATATGAGCTGCTTCGGCTGATTCGGTTTCTTCAACAGAAGGTTCTGTCACCAAGTGAACTAGTCAACAGCGTGAAAGATGGACAATGGATGAAGAGTACTCTAGGTTACAGGTCTCCTTCATGTTGTATCATATATGATTCAGACTGGGAAGTTGCATCTCGTATCAGTACCCAGCCATTCCTTGATGTTGGATTCTATGGCGAGTCCATCCTTGACTACAAACAAGAGCTGAAGTTGCTTGGTGTCCAAGTTGGGTTTGAAAATGGTGAAAAGACCTACAAGCTTATAATTGATAATTTCAAGTTCAGTTCTTCATCTGTTACTTCTGATGCTACTGCACTAATCCTCAAGTGTATCCGGTATGCTAGCCCATGTGATGATTTCTTGAGGAAGCTCAGAGACTTGAAATGGTTGAAGACCAATGTGGGATTCCGTGCTCCTAGCGAATCTTTTCTTCTGGATCGGGAATGGGAGTGCCTTCTACAGGTGTTTGATGGAGTTCCTGTAGTTGATTGTGGGTTTTATGGGAGTAAGATCAGTCCGTATGTAGAAGAGTTGAAGAAGACAGGGTTGATCACAGGATTTGACCAGGCATCGAAGGCTATAGTAAACATTTTCAAGCAGATGGTCGAGAAGTCATCGCCACAAAGGTGAATGTCCTGGCTCTGCTAGCATGTTATCGGCAGCTGAGATCACACAACCCAAATCCGGTTGGTCTTTTCAACTCCATGCGGAGTGAGAAATGGCTGTGCACATCACTGGGATTTAGGTCACCTTCGGAAGCAATCTTATTTGATGAAAGTTGGCAGTCTCTGTTACCCATTGCAAAATTACCTTTCATCAATGATGGTGACTCTAATGGTGGCTTAGGCAAAGAGATACATGGTTACAAGGCTGAGCTGAAAGAACTAGGTGTTACAACAGAAGTGAAAGCCCATGGCGCTAGGTTTGTCATCAATGGTCTCATCATTCCTGCAGACACTGCAGATATTTCTGCAGCCACCGTGTTGTCGTTGCTTGGGTCTGTTAAGAGCTGCTTGGCCTGTATGGCAACATTGCCCAAGGAATTTATGAAGGAAATCACTAGCTGCAAGTGGTTGAAGACAACACTTGGATACCAATCTCCTGATGGATGCATACTCTTTGATCCCAAGCAGTCTTCCATCTGCATAACAGATGGCCCTTTCATCGATGAATCTTTCTATGGTTCAGAGATTGCCTCATTCAAGGATGCACTTGCGGCAATCGGAGTAACTGTGGATGTTAGATGTGGGCATGGCCTTGTTGCTCAGCATCTGCGGAGCCACAAAGAAACTGCTACCATTTCCAGGATCTACTTGTACCTCAAGGAGTGCAGCTGGGGGCCTGAGAAGAACAAAGAGGGTGGTGACTGGATCTGGATACCAAATGAAGAAGGAGGTGGAGAATGGGTGAGCCCGGTAAGCTGTGTTCTTCATGATCAGAACAACCTCTTCAGCCAGCAGCTGCATGTGTTGGGCAGATACTATGATGACAGGAAGCTGCTGGACTTCTTCTCATCTGTTCTCCGCGTGAGGCATGGCCCCGATGTCAAGACCACTGCAAGCTCAGGAGCGCATGGGAGAGCTCTGGCGGTGAGATATCCGCAACCAACTGCTCTGCTTTCTGGCAGTTCATTGCAAGGAACTGGAGCAAGAACATGGAGAAGCTTCTCTCTGGTTGTGCCAAGGTCCCGGTTTGCACTGATGGGAAGATCATCTTATCGCAGAAGGAGGACGTGTTCATTCCTGATGATCTTCTGCTGAAGGATCTGTTTGATAAGCTTCCTCGACAATCCATTTTATCTGGTACCCTCCGTCCGTCTCTCGAGCAAGGCTCAACAATGTATATGGAAGCATCGGTGTTCAGGCAGTATCCAAAGCCGCCGAGAAGAGCGATTCTTTTGTCACCTTGGGCCAGGATGGCGGTTGCAACACGGTTGCTGACCAGCGTGAGGTGATCAGTGCCGGTCTGGTCCAGATAGTCATTGCTTTCCTTGCTGATCCAGCTCTTGACATTGCTTCCAAAGAGCGGCACACCATGGTCTCTCGCCTGCTGAATGTGAGCGTCCTGGAGACAACGAAGCCGATCACGGTGGGGTACCGCGTGAAGCTGTCCTCTGGAGAGGTTGTGGACGTGGAGGCCAGCCGGATGATCAGGTGGGAGAGGGAGAACTCGAAGCTGTACGCGCAGCGAGGCGATGGTGCTGGTGCTGGTGCTGCAGCTGGTTACAAACAGAAGATCGAGTTTGCGACGAACTTTGCTGACGAGATAGCCCGAGGACTGCTGTTTGAGACGCCAGACCGCATCCCTTCGCTTGCTGAACTCGTGAAGGTCGGCAGCCTGGTGGACTTCCAGGACGATGCTGTCAAGTACCTGCTGAAGTCCAAGAATCTGCAGCTGTTCCCTGAAGACGAGGCGTTTCTGAACGCTGCATCACTAGGTCTGTCCCTCCCTGACAAACTCAGAGAGTTCATCTCACTATAGCAACGTCTGAATTTTTCCCTAGTGATGCTGCTGCTGTATACCACTCTAATCTTCTTCTGTATGGACAATAGGTGGTAGCAAGAAATGCTAGGGGTCTTAGGATTTCGGATGCTCCGTTGCGATTAAATGGTGAGGACAATATTTTTGATTCTTTTGGGCTTGGGCATGCAGGATGCTGTTCATATGCTGCAATGGAGCCTGACATTTGTCAATTTTTCCTTGATACAGGCTGTTGATGGTGCCGCGTATCTGGAGCATTATCATGGATGGAAACCAAGTGCTTCATTACTAGCGTCTCAAGGCAATTTGTTGCTTTCAGTTCAGCACTAAACTAGCTGCTGTTTTGCTTGTTTTCCTAGTAACTTGTGTTGATCTCTGTCCTGTGGGCCAGAATCTGTTTAATTAAGTGTCTGAGACTTCTTAATGCCCTTGGAACTGATCCTAGTTAGTTATGCTGTCTCTGGTTACCTTTGCATTAGTATCTGGTGTCTGGGATGAATGCTGCATGCACAGTTCTTGTTGGTTAAGTTTATGGGAATCTTGTTGGTCCGCCTTTTCGAACCCTGGGTACTTGCTACCAGGTTGCTGATAACCGCGCTGCGAATGTGGGAAAATCGACTAGCTCCGTTCAGCCTGTGCACTTTGATTTACTGAATTATGGCGTTAGTTTTCATTGAACAGGTCATTCGGGAAGCCAGGGTTACCTCTGAAGATCCAAGTAGTTGCTTAGTAGTTGCAGAGTGAGAAGATTAATTGATCATGCTCACGGTCATTTGCTTGTGTTCCGTGCCTTTAACTTCGAAAATACAGGACGATGTATCAGTTTCCGCACAAAAATTTGAACAATCTGTCAGGAATAAATAACTGACGGACCTTGATCAAAATCCTTTCAGTTTGCTGATGTTGTGTCGGCCAGGAAAATAAACTTGGCGTCAAGTTTGTTTGAGTTTGCTGATGCAGTGTCAGCTGTCTCATGTGCATGAAGAAAACATGGAGCCCTGACAGTCGATTTACGAGAAAACAAGAAAGCTTTGCGATCTCAATACATCGAGAAGAAACAAAAAACAAAAGAATGTTCAACACCAACAAGGACGACCCAGGTTTACAAGAGCTAGCCGGAACAATCGTTGCCTACCGACCATCGAGCCCACACCACCGTCTCTGCCGCCTTGACAGTGTCGATCAAGCGGGTCTGATGTCATCGAAGACGGCCCTTCTCCGGTTCGTCATGTGGATCCTGAGAACAGAATAGACAGATCATCATTACTTTCTGGAGTGTGCAACGGGGCAAGAAACAACTGTGCCGTGTGGAGTGGCAAGCAAAAAATGTTGACTCGCTGTTGGGACAAATTGGACCGGCTTTCCACCGTGGCAACTCAGGCGATTAGTAAAATTTTTTTAGTCTACAAAACTGTCCTTACTAAGAATCTTCTGCTCCAGCACTTTGCTAGCAGGGTACCTCACGCTACTTCATTAAAAAGTGCAAGGAAATTACACTGGTAAGGCCATCACTATCTCTGGATAATCAGTCAGTAGGACTCTTATCTCTCTGTCTCTCTCTCTCTCACACACACACACACACGCGCGCGCATGGACATTGAAAGTTATGCTAATTAAGTACAGATTACTGCTAGCACTCACATTATGTAATGCCCAAAACCTAGACTAATTAGGGAACTGCATATAAAACGGAGAATTGAAAGTTAGACTAATTAAGTACAGATTACTGTTAGCACTCATTATGTGCACCTCCTTCATCATGTTGGTAGGAGTAGCGACAGTTGTTGCCAGGAGGGTGGCTTCAGACTCATTGATGTATTACTTTGTAAGGCTTTGTTGAATAATTAATAAAGAATGGCTGTGTGCATCGCTTGATGCAGAGGTCGGGGGTTATCCTCCTTTTCAAGAAAAAAGTACAGATTACCATTAGCACTCACATGAAACAGAGAATTTTCGTTTCAGGTATCAAAAGAACATCAATATTCACTGACAACAAAAATATATATATTCATTGCTGTTAATAAAGCTAAAGGTGCTCAATAAGAGTTGCATTTATAGTTTCGGTCGGTTATTGCCGTGTACTGGAATTGCATGTCTTTTTCGTTTATCTGGGGAGGCTAATAAAAGATGAAACAGAAAAACCAAAACTAAATCTACAAGGCAAGTGTTGCTGTACTACAGTTTAAGAATGTTTTTACTGCCGTGCGTGAGTATTCTAAGTGTGAACTGAAAGTGACTGGCATCCATCTCTTCATGCTGCGCGGCCTGTCTTAGTTGAGATACTAATCCAGCATTAAACTAATCGCGGCAGCTTTCAAACAGAGAATGAACTAAAAGTGATTATTAAAGGAAGAACAAGACCCTTCAGACCTGTGGGCCTCATCCAGTCGCTCCAGGTAGCATATAAGTACATCTCTTGGCCGGTGATTGTCTTCACCTCAGCTCAGCAGCTTCATCCCAAGAAGCCATTCACTACTGCACAAGCTAGCCTTTGTGAGATAAGAGATATGGAGGGCACAAATGATGTCAACATGGAAAAATCAGACGAGATCATCATGCCGGGGTTCCGGTTCCATCCTACCGATGAAGAGCTCGTTAGTTTCTACCTCAAGAAGAAGATCCAGCAAAAGCCTATCTCTATTGAGCTCATCAGGCAGCTGGACATCTACAAGTTTGACCCGTGGGACCTCCCAAGTAAGCTTGCATCTTCTTACCTCTCCTTGTTATACATCTTTTTTTTTCTCTCTTTAACAGATTGGAACGCAATTGACTTTTGAGAATTCCATAGATTGTACTAGTTTCTTCCAAGGGGAGCTAGGAATTAGGATGCTGATTCAACATAAGTTGGCTTCACCCTTGATCTTTAGTTAAGAATGTCTTGGGCTCATCCGTTCACTGGAGGTTCAGTTGAACGAAATCAGTAGTAGTATTGACTATTGACCATCTTCTCATCACAAGCTAACCTACAGTACATAGATGGGTTACTCACCTTACTGCTGCAAAGTCTAACTTCCATGTGCCTTCTCAACGACAGAGCTTGCGAGCACCGGTGAGACAGACTGGTACTTCTACTGCCCGAGGGACCGGAAATATCGCAACAGCGCGAGGCCAAACCGAGTCACAGCAGCTGGGTTCTGGAAAGCCACAGGAACAGACAGGCCGATCTACTCCTCCGAAGGCACCAGGTGCATAGGCCTGAAGAAGTCCCTTGTCTTCTACAGAGGCAGGGCAGCAAGAGGGATCAAAACCGACTGGATGATGCATGAGTTCAGGCTTCCTTCGCTCACCGATCCATCACTTCCCAAGAGACCAATCGACAAGAACATCCCGCTCAACGTAAGCATTTCGATCATATTATGTACTCCCTCCGTCCGGAAATACTTGTCATCAAAATGAATAAAAGGGGATGTATCTAGATGTATTTTAGTTCTAGATACATCCTTTTTTGTCCATTTTGATGACACGTATTTTCGGACGGAGGGAGTAGTTACAGAGCTAAATTCAAATGTTATGTCGAATTCTTAAGGTCACTTTTCTGTTGCCCAAAACAGGACTCTTGGACCATATGTAAGATCTTCAAGAAGACCAGTTCGATGGCACAGCAAATGGCGCTTTCTCACACTTGGGGGCCTCCATTGCCTGGGACAACTGAGCAAGATCTCTTCTCCACAATGCAACCGGTGCAAGCTTCACATTTTGCTTCGGAGAGCTCCTCCCGCTCATTGCAAGTTGCAGAGGCACCAGCAAGTCAGTTCAACAGCAAACATGGGTTCCAGGGACAGCAGCAGCTTCAGAAACCCAGCAACACACAGGATGGCTCTTCATGCAAGGTCATAAGCTTTAACTGCAATCCATCTCTGGAACTGGAAGGTCCCACCATGTTGCCGTTCCAAACACAGCCATCACAGAAGCCCGAGCACACTGCACCGCCGCTCTTCAACATGCAGTTTGGGCAGCCTGAGCAGCAGATCACTGGATTTCTGGCTGATTCTTCTGCAGATGTAAATGCCGGCATGAGCTGCAGGAACCAAGAGTCATCCACAATGAAGCATGGCAATACTTTCAGTATGAACAATGAGTTGGAGGCTCCGGGGAAACTCACCTTCCCATTCGATTTAGGAGCAGACTCTTCAGATGACTGGAAGTGCAACATACCTTGGGAATCCTTTCTTAGCCCAACTGTCCCAGCTGAGATGCCACAGTACTAGATACCTTGCCCTACACAGAGTCCGAGGTTGTGCGCCACCTTCATCTGTTAGCATTTCTGTTAGCAAAGATAGACACCAGCTATCGTTGTTCAGTTTTGGGTTAGATGCACTGTACATAGTGAGTTATATATACCCTTGTTAACAGCAGAGCTAACAGAGAGAAGATGGGTGTATTGTGTATATCAGTATATATTTTAAGCTGAGTGCTATTGTGATGCTGTACTTTGTGTGGAGAGTAATGAACATATATAGAAGTTACAACATGGATGGGAAGCTTCACAAACTTGCAACGGATTGACAAACTCTGAAACTGATTTTTTATCTGAATTTTGAACAGAGATGATCCTGTTTCTGAATTCATGTCTTCATTACCCTTATCAAACACGATCTCTTTCCTTTAAACCGCAATTACCAACTAAGACTATTCGCAGCCAATAAATGGTCACACAAAGCAGAAAATCATACGAACTTACAGTTCTAAGTTGACCGCCAAGGTCAATCTACCCGATAAATGCAATGAAAGATGGATTTTATTTGTAAATGACAAGTTAAATTAAGCTCAACATGATAACTATTACACTACATGACAAAATAAACAGTATGAATTGTTGGAAGGAAAATAAATCACAACTCGAGAATGACCATCATATGTCGTGCCAGAACTTCAATAGCAAAGGTCTTGGATTCATAAGACACAGCAGCTACAGCAAGCCCAGCCAGTATTTCGAAATCAGAGGCATGCTCAGTTAAGAACATCTCAGTAAGATTCAGAACAGCTTGCACACCAAATTCTGACATTTCAAATACACCATCTGACAAAAAAAGGAGGCATAAGTGGGCATATATTTGCTTCAGGGTCAGTTTGTGGATGATGTACTGTGCATTGGAATCTAGTTAATTGCATGAATCTTTACTAATCCCAGTTTGATGCTGTTATTGCGTAAGATGCTTTTAACTATTTGTGCATCCAAAAGTAGAAAACATAAGTGCTTCCAAAAGCCACAACAATGTCGTACAGAGCCGTAATAGCTTTCGCATGACCATTTAAGTATCTTACGACCAAAATTCAATATAACATGTAAAGGAAAACAGGTAGGCAAGGCTTTTTTTTAAAAACAGAAACATAGGTATTTCGAATGAGAGGTCAACAGCATAGGTGGTTTGCAAAGGAGAAAGCTGTAGGAAACCACAGTAGGATTCTTACTACTAATCTCATGACAAATTACCGACCAAAGTGAATCTAGGACTGAAAGAGGAATTACCGAACAAAAGTGGCACATAAATTAGTCGCCGTCTCAAAATTACAGTAGAGTAAAAAAAAATCTTGGAGAGGAATTTATTTCTATTTAATTTCTTTTTTGTAAGGAGATGTGGAATTTTGAAACCACCCTTACTCCCCTTTACGGCCATTTTAAGAGACTGTGAATTTTTATTTTTTACTTTCTTATAAATCCGCCGAATTGCACCTAAATCGGCGATGTGGGACTAAAAACTCGGGTTGCAGTGGTACCTAGCACAGCCGCGCGCGCACTTAAACGGAGTGGCCACCGGCCGGCGCCTCCCCCGACTTCCTCTCTTCGGCTCCAGAACGCCGAAGGGCACCGTCCCCAAAGCGCGCGCCTCCCTCCCCCTCCTCCTCCTATCCGGTCGCCGGCTCTCGTCTCCAGCGCCATCCAAGAAAGGCAGACTAGTCCGTCGAGCGTCGACCGCGGTAGCCCGACGGCGGCCGATCGGGGATGGATAAGTGGCTTGGAGGGAGGAACCAGGACGGCGGCAACCAACGACTGAGGATCCCGGCCGGCCGGCCGGCGACGTCTCTCCGATCTCCGATGTGGTGGGGTTCGAGCAGAGCATCCACGGGAGTAAGAGGAGCTCCGCTAGTTTTTTTCTTTTAGGTAAAGGAGCTCCGCTAGTGTGTGGTAGCGCTAGCCCGCTCAGCCCATGCAATCGAGGCCCAGAAATGAGCCCGCGCCAGCAACTGGGCTGGTTCTGCAGAAAAGAAAAGCTTTCGGGTGTGTTTGGTTTTGTTTTTTTTTTCTGCCATGGGGTGTGTTTGGTTTATGCCCCAACTAGCCCCACCAATTTTTTATATCCCTCAAAAAAGCCCCACCAATTTTTTGGTCATGGCGAGGCTCATCAAAATGAAAAATCTAAGACTACTAAAAAATAAAACAAGAAAAACAAATTGAACGGTTAAATTACTGCTCCCTAATATTCAACTGACCTACTGATTTCTTATAACGTACTCTATTTTCTTTGCCAAATAAGCCATCAAACTTCGACATTTTCCCAAAAGTCTTTGTAGACCTCTTTCCGATGATTTTTTTTGTGTAATTCCAAATGTGAAGCAAGTCTCTATATCTTATTGGTGAAACTGAATACATAAATTTCAATAAAACTCATGTTTTTTTAATTAGCTAGAGTATGCTGAAAGAAACAAAAATGGCATACAAAAGACAAATGTGTGTTACATTTGTCAAAAAAGATCCCGTATTTTCACGAGTAGATGTATGAGGTAGGGTTGCTACTGGGCCATACTAATAAGCAAATTAATTAGAGCGTGCACAATGGTGCCATATTAGAAGTGACATCTACAATACATGCTGAGATGGAGGAAAGAGAAAGCTAAAGAAAATTTTTGCCTTTTCTTAATTAAGACATGATCTCTTAGCAAGAAATCTCTCACCACATATTTAGGGATATCTGTTTGGCAGAGATAACGCTAAGAGATATACATCTCTAAGTACATAGGTCGCCTGCTCGATCACTTCCACCTCTCCCTCGAACCTACCCCCCACTCAATTTTCACGACTTTATATAGTTATCATGGCAAAAATTTAAGATCTTTTTGCCAAGCCACCTTAAGTTTTGTAATACATATAGAGACGTGTCATGGCAATCTTATTTTGTATTCATCTATATATGCTCATTTCATGGCAATTTACATGGCAAGCTTTTTCGAATGTTTCTGCAATGGGCAACTTTTGTAAGTTTATGCTACATTTTTCATAATTGTTCTCATGGCATTCTTATTGCATTGGCCATGGCATTTTATTTATGCCTACAATGGCAAATGTATTTAAAACACCATGACAATTGTGTTGACCAAGGCATTTTACTTATGGCTACCATGGGACAAAATACCATAGCAATTTTATTTACACCTAGAATACATGGCATTAATTTATTTTTTTGAGATGATCACACAACAATTAAGAACTCACATGGCAAAAAAAATATGTCAACTTAATAGAAGTCTTTTGCATATTTACGAAGCTTCTTTTACTTAGCACCTTCTTGTATATAGAGCATGACTTTTCTTATCTATACCATGGCAATTTTATTTACACCTAGAATACACGGCATTAATTTTTTAGATGATCACAAAACAATTAAAGAACTCACATGGCAAAAAAAACTATGTCAACTTAAAAGAAGTCTTTTGCATATTTACAAAGCTTCTTTTGCTTGGCACCTTCTTGTATATAGATCATGACTTTTTTATCTATACCATGGCAATTTTATTTTTAATGGCATGGCAATTTTATTATTTGGATCATGGCAAATTTCTAAAAAACAAAATGAACAAAGTACAATCGAAGTCGCTCACATGCACGAGATCACAGTCATCCATATGAACGCATGCACGCACACCGTACCACCACGAGCACCTCCAAGAGACTAAGAAAGCATAAAATCTTGAGATTTTACAAAGTCATCACATGCGCCTCGCAGTCGACGTTCCCTGGTGGGTTGGGGATACCATTGTCCTCCTCACCATCCAACCACAGGTTGGTTTGCAAATTTCTATTTGTGATCTTATGTTATGACAAAAAATATGTAGACCATGTCATTTTTATTTTTAAGATCATGACATTTTTATTGTCATGGAAATTTTAATATCTCGATCATGGTAATTTTTTATAATATATTCCCTAACTTTGCCATCTTTTTTTCTTCAGAATGAACGAATTCCTACTTTTCAAAATTTCAATAATCTAAAATTTTGAAAAAAATAGAGAACATTTTCCTACTCACCATGTGCAATTGTACCTTACCCTTAATTTAGATAATGATAGTTTTATTGTAGCTAGCATTGCATTTTTTATTATGCAGACTTTGGCAATTTTATTACTATCATGGCAATTTTAGTTTCAAAGGCCTTTTTTTTTCTGTGGTGCTAAAGCTGGGTCTTTTTTCGACCTTTTTCTTCCTTGCCCGTGTTGTAGCGTCAAAAAAAATTGACCTAGCGAAGAGGCTGTTGGTGAGTTCTTTTTTTTTTTACGTATAAAAAGCTTTATTTCTCAAATGATAGCGAGATCGTTTACAACAAGTTGAGAAGTAAAGTCCGGGATTGAGCTATCCCAAAACTCCGAGAGTCTACTAGAGAGGGAGCATTTAGCTATATAATCAGCTACTTCATTTGCTTCCCGTAGGCAAGAAATTATTTCGTAATGAGCAACATCTAGTCCCAATTCTTTTCCTTCAAGTACAATAGCTGAGTCCTGCCCGAGTCTCTTCCATATTAAACGCTTGGACCGCATTAGAGCAGTCGGATTCTATCTGGAAAGCATTGCAACCGATCTTAGAAGCAAGGTAGGAATCATTACGAATGGCCATCATCTCCGCAGATTCTGATGTTGTCACATGCGGTATAAACCAGCTAGCTGCAGCAATGAAATCACCGCGATCATCCCGCGCAATAGCTCCCGTACCTCCATTCATATTCTCATAGCAAAAGGACGCATCCACATTTATCGTCACTACTCCCCTTCCCGGTTTCTGCCACATGTGATCAAGTTTTCTTATAGGCTGATTCACCGCAAGTGAACGGTAAAAATTTGTGGTAAGGACTCGGATTGAAACAGCTGTCCGATCCGGTGGTGGGATATGTATCTCCTTTACTATCTGTCTCCTTTGCCACCATATGTACCAGCTAGCCACTGCCATTAGTTCTGCCATTGGTAAGCCCTCTGTGCTTTCATCTTTATACGTTAGAGTGCTCATCGTGAATGAGCCCGATCTGTCCTGTAGAGCTGCGTTTTGAATCTCAGTTTTTAAACCAAGTTTCTCCCAAATCTCCAAGGCTCGAGCACATTGGAATAGACAGTGTTGTGTGTCTTCATAGCCAACCCGACAGACCGGACACTGCCCGGAGACTGGTATATGACGCCCTGCAAGAGTTCCAAAACATGGTAGAACTCCTCGGATAACTTTCCACACAAAGTGCTTGACCTTCCCAGGCACTCGAAGAGCCCAAACATGCTTCCATATGTCCTGTTCTCGGCTCCCTAGTGGATAAGACAGATCCATCTGTCACCCAAATTGGTATTTAAATTCTGTGTAATAAGCCGAACTGAGAAGTTTCCGGTCCGGTTATAATGCCATGAAACAAAGTCATCCATGATATGCACTCTCAGTGGGATTTGTAGGATTCTGTACACATCAACCGGCCAAAAACATCACGAATCAACACCTCATCCCACTGTCTTGTATGTGGATCAATTAATTCTTCCACTGTTGTCAACATAGTGGATCCCCGCGGTGTTATGATTTTTTGGGACTCACTTGTTGGTACCCAAGGATCTTGCCAAATGTTTATATGTGATCCCGTACCCACTCTCCAAATACATCCTCGTTTGAACGTTTGAATCCCAGCAACAATACTCTGCCAAGTAAAAGAGGATCCCTTCTTCGGCCCTGCTTTCAATATATTCCCATCTGGATAGTATTTAGCACTGAGAACTCAAGCACACAAAGATTCTGGATTCTGGATCAGACGCCAACACTGTTTTGCTAGTAAAGCAAGGTTAAAACTGTGAAGGTCTCTAAACCCCAGTCCTCCTTTCCTCTTTGGCATGCACAATTTCCACCATGCAAACCAGTGCATCCGTTTCTTCTCCTCACTATCCCCCCACCAAAAACCTGCCATTTCATCTATTATTGATTTACAGATTCCTTTTGGCAATTTAAAAACTGACATATCATATGACGGGATTGATTGGGCCACTGCTTTCAACAAAATTTCCTTTCCTTGGACTGAAAGTACTTTTTCCTTCCACCCTTTAATTCTCTGACAAATTCAGTCAATCAAATGCTGAAAGCAATTACTTCTGTCCACACCTACAACTGTAGGAAGACCAAGGTATTTGTCAGATAGAGCTTCTGTTAATATGTCAAGGTTCCTGCACACATCTTCCCTGACGACAACATTTGTATTGGGGTTGAAAAAACACTTGATTTTGCTGTACTTACAAGTTGTCCAGAGCTTGCACAATATACATCTAAAACCCTCTTCAAAGCATTTGCATTCTGCACATTTGCCTTCATAAGAATGAGAGAATCATCTACGAAAAGAAGGTGGGAGATGGATGGTGCATTACGACAGACTTTAATACCTTCCAGGCCACCCACCTCTTCCTCACGGGCCAACATGCTCGATAATCCTTCAGAGCAAAGAAGAAATAAATAAGGGGACAAGGGGTCGCCTTGCCTTAAACCTCTAGTGGGTATTATCTCATCCGTTTCTGCACCATTAAACCTTATCTTATAACTTACTGAGGAAACACACTCCATTATCATCTCAATCCAACCCGGATCAAAGCCGAGTTTTAACATCATTCGCTCCAGGAAACTCCACTCCACACGATCATATGCTTTCATCATGTCTAATTTGACTACACAATACCCATTAGAGCCATGAGTTTTTTTCTTTATTGCATGAAAGCATTCATACGCAATTAGCACATTATCTGTTATAAGTCTACCAGGCACAAACGCACTCTGTGTGGGGGATATGATCTCAGGAAGTACTTTCTTTAACCTGTTTGCATGCATTTTAGAAATGATTTTATATACCACATTGCATAAACTGATTGGCCTGAACTGTGTAATTACCTCTGGGCTATCTACCTTTGGTATTAACACAATATTTGTGTGATTCCATCCTGCTGGTACTTTCCTCATCTGTATTGCTTGGAGGACCTCATCGGTGAGCTCCTCCCCCAAAATGTGCCAAAATCTCTTGTAAAAGACTGCATGTAACCCATCCGGCCCAGGTGCCTTCATGTCTCCAATTTGAAATAGTGTTTTTTTGACCTCTTCTCGGGTGTATGGAGCTGTTAACAAGCTGTTCATCTCAGGCGTTACACGTGTTTTTCTGCCTCCAACAATTGTTGAGCACAATCCACACCATCAGAATGAAAGAGACTATCAAAATAATCACGAATCAATGGACTGAGGTTATCATTCCCCTCAGTCCACCCATTATTATTATTATAGAGTTTTTTTATCATATTTCTCCTCCTCCTTACTGAGGCAAATTGGTTAAACTACTGTGTTTTACGATCGTCTTTCCGAAGCCATCTAACTCTACCACGCTGGGCCCAAAAAAATTCTTCCTGGTCCAGTAGATTTTCAATGAGGACCGAGAGTTCTTTTTGCTTTGCCCTGCCCTCCTCCGTATATGGTGCCTGCATGAGTGCCTCAAAATCCTTCTGAGCTTTGTTGAGTCGTGCCCTTGGCCCTTTCAGAGTCTTTCTATCCCAGTCATGCAGGTCACGGTGGACTGAATCAATTTTTCCTTTCACAGATGGGTGCAAGCCTCGCTGCACAGCCTTTTGCCAAGCTGTCCTTACAACTTCTTCGACAGTTTCCTCTTCTGGCCATCTGGCCTCAAACTGGCGCTTAAACTTGGGCATGTTCTCCACGACTCCAGAGAGATATTCAGTGTCTAGCAAGATGGGTCCATGGTCAGATTTCCCCATCTCCATGTTACACAAACCTGCATACAGGTGCATACCAATCCATTCAGCATTTGTAACGGCCCTGTCCAAGCGTTCCTTTAGTCCACCTCTAAACCAAGTGTGAAGGAAATATGCCCTAGAGGCAATAATAAAGTTATTATTTATTTCCTCATATCATGATAAATTTTTATTATTCATGCTATAATTGTATTAACCGGAAACATGATACATGTGTGAATACATAGACAAACTAAATGTCACTAGTATGCCTCTACTTGACTAGCTCATTAATCAAAGATGGTTATGTTTCCTAGCCATAGACATGTGTTGTCATTTGATTAATGGGATCACATCATTAGGAGAATGATGTGATTGACTTGACCCATTCCGTTAGCTTAGCACTTGATCGTTTAGTATGTTGCTATTGCTTTCTTCATGACTTATACAAAGTTCCTATAACTATGAGATTATGCAACTCCCGTTTACTGGAGGAACACTTTGTGTGCCACCAAACATCACAACATAACTGGGTGATTATAAAGGAGCTCTACAGGTGTCTCCAAAGGTACATGTTGAGTTGGCGTATTTCGAGATTAGGTTTTGTCACTCCGATTATCGGAGAGGTATCTCTGGGCCCTCTCGGTAATGCACATCACTATAAGCCTTGCAAGAAATGTAACTAATGAGTTAGTTACGAAATGATGTATTGCGTAACGAGTAAAGAGACTTGCCGGTAACAAGATTGAACTAGGTATTGGATACCGACGATCGAATCTCGGGCAAGTAACATACCGATGACAAAGGGAACAACGTATGTTGTTATGCGGTTTGACCGATAAAGATCTTCGTAGAATATGTAGGAGCCAATATGAGCATCCAGGTTCCGCTATTGGTTATTGACCGGAAACAGTTCTAGGTCATGTCTACATAGTTCTCGAACCTGTAGGGTCTGCACGCTTAACGTTACGATGACAGTTATATTATGAGTTTATAGTTTTGATGTACCGGAGGTTGTTCGGAGTCCCGGATGTGATCACGGACATAACGAGGAGTCTCGAAATGGTCGAGACATAAAGATTGATATATTGGAAGCCTATATTTGGATATTGGAATCGTTCCGGGTGAAATCGGGATTTTACCGGAGTACCGGGGGGTTACGGGAACCCCCCCGGGGGTTAATGGGCCTACATGGGCCCTAAGGGAGAAGAGGAGGGCCAGCCAGGGGAGGCCGCGCGCCCCTCCCCCCTAGTCCGAATAGGACAAGGAAGGGGGGGCCCTTTCCTCTGTCTTCCTTCCCCCTTCCTCCTCCAGGCGCACCCCTAGGGGCCGGCCGCACCTCCCCCCTCCCTCCTTTATATACGGGGGTAGGGGGACACCCCATGACACACAAGTTGATCTTCGTGATCGTTCCTTAGCCGTGTGCGGTGCCCCCCTTCACCATATTCCACCTCTGTCATATCGTAGCGGTGCTTAGGCGAAGCCCTACGTCGGTAGAACATCATCACCGTCACCACGCCGTCGTGCTGACGGAACTCTTCCCCGACACCCTGCTGGATCGGAGTCCGGGGATCGTCATCGAGCTGAACGTGTGCTGAACTCGGAGGTGCCGTACGTTCGGTACTTGGATCGGTCGGATCGTGAAGACGTACGACTACATCAACCGCGTTGTTCTAACGCTTCCGCTTTCGGTATACGAGGGTACGTGGACAACACTCTCCCCTCTCGTTGCTATGCATCACCATGATCCTTGCGTGTGCGTAGGATTTTTTTTTGAAATTACTACGTTCCCCAACAGTGGCATCCGAGCCAGGTTTTATGCGTAGATGTCATATGCACGAGTAGAACACAAGTGAGTTGTGGGCGATACAAGTCATACTGCTTACCAGCATGTCATACTTTGGTTCAGCGGTATTGTGAGATGAAGCGGCCCGAACCGACATTACGTGTACGCTTACGCGAGACTGGTTTCACCGTTACGAGCACTCGTGCTTAAAGGTGACTGGCGGGTGTCTGTCTCTCTCACTTTAGTTGAACCGAGTGTGGCTACGCCCGGTCCTTGTGAAGGTTAAAACAGCACTAACTTGACGAACTATCGTTGCGGTTTTGATGCGTAGGTAAGAACGGTTTTTGCTCAGCCCGTAGCAGCCACGTAAAATTTGCAACAACAAAGTAGAGGACGTCTAACTTGTTTTTGCAGGGCATGTTGTGATGTGATATGGTCAAGACGTGATGCTATATTTTATTGTATGAGATGATCATGTTTTGTAACCGAAGTTATCGGCAATGGCGTGAGCCATATGGTTGTCGCTTTATTGTATGAAATGCAAACGCCCTGTAATTGCTTTACTTTATCACTAAGCGGTAGCGATAGTCGTAGAAGCAATAGATGGCGTAACAACAACGATGCTACGATGGAGATCAAGGTGTCAGGCCGGTGACGATGGTGATCACGACGGTGCTTCAGAGATGGAGATCACAAGCACAAGATGATGATGGCCATATCATATCACTTATATTGATTGCATGTGATGTTTATCCTTCATGCATCTTATCTTGCTTTGATTGACGGTAGCATTTTAAGATGATCTCTCACTAAATTATCAAGAAGTGTTCTCCATGAGTATGCACCGTTGTGAAAGTTCTTCGTGCTGAGACACCACGTGATGATCGGGTGTGATAGGCTCTACGTTCAAATACAACGGGTGCAAAACAGTTGCACACGCGGAATACTCAGGTTAAGCTTGACGAGCCTAGCATATACAGATATGGACTCGGAACACGGAGACCGAAAGGTCGAACGTGAATCATATAGTAGATATGATCAACATAGTGATGTTCACCATTGAAACTACTCCATCTCACGTGATGATCGGACATGGTTTAGTTGATTTGGATCACGTGATGACTTAGATGACTAGAGAGATGTCTGTCTAAGTGGGAGTTCTTAAGTAATATGATTAATTGAACTTAAATTTATCATGAACTTAGTACCTGATAGTATTTTGCTTATCTATGTTTGTTGTAGATAGATGGCTCGTGTTGTTGTTCCATTGAATTTTAATGCGTTCCTTGAGAAAGCTAAGTTGAAAGATGATGGTAGCAATTACACGGATCGGGTCCGTAATCTCGAGGATTATCCTCATTGCTACGTAAGAATTACGCCCCGGAAGCACCGCTGGGTGCCGTGCCTGCTGCAGATGCAATCGACGATGTTAAGAACGTCTGGCAGAGCAAAGCTGATGACTATTCGATAGTTCAGTGTGCCATGCTTTACGGCTTAGAGCTGGGTCTTCAACGACATTTTGAACGTCATGGAGCATATGAGATGTTCCAGGAGTTGAAGTGTCACGCCCAATATGCGACCCTATCCAAAAGGAACTCGAAGGTCCCACCAAGGATAGACCCGCATATTGAGACGCTTTTGCAAGGTGGATATCATTACATCAACATTACATAATAGATGGGGATACATACATAAGGCACAAATGCCACAAGAATACATCAACATCATATACAAGATCAACATCCGACTACGGATGAAACATAAACAGAAACTCAAACGACATCCACCCTGCTAGCCCAGGCTGGCGACCTGGAACCTATCCCCTGATCAAAGAAGAAGCAGAAGAACTCCAAACAAGTAAACACCGCTCTCGTGTCATGATCATCGCATAACCTGAACCTGCAACTGGTGGTGTAGTAATCTGTGAGCCACGAGGACTCAGCAATCCCATTACCATGGGTATCAAGACTAGCAAAGCTTAATGGGAAAGGAAGGGGTAAAGTGGTGAGGTTGCAGCAGCGACTAAGCAAATATGGTGGCTAACTTACGCAAATGAGAGCGGAAGAGAAACAAAGGAACGGTCGTCAACTAGTAATGATCAAGAAGTGATCCTGAACTCCTACTTGCGTCAAACATAACCCAAGAAACCGTGTTCTCCTCTCGATCAACCCGAAAAAGAGACCATCACGGTTACGCATACACGGTTGGTGTATTTTTGAAGAGTTTGCTTCAAGTTTACTACAACCGGATATTAACAAATTCCCATCTGCCACATAACCGCGGGCACGGCTCTCGAAAGTTTATACCCTGCAGGGTGTCCCAACTTAGCCCATGATAAGCTCTCGCGATCAACGAAGGATATTCCTTCTCCCGAGAAGACCCGATCAGTCTCGGAATCCGGCTACAAGACATTTCGACAGCAATAAAACAAGACCAGCAAGCCGCCCGATGCGCCGACAATCCCGATAGGAGCTGCACATATCTCGCTCAGTGGCAACACCGGATGAGACATCCTACAAGTAAAACCAAACCTCGAGTTGCCACGAGGGGGCCCCGATCTACTCGGTTCGGGCCAGCACTTAGAGAAGCAATCGGCCCCGGGGCTAAAATAAAGATGACCCTTGGGCTCCGAAACCCAAGGGAAAAAAAGGCTGGGTGAGGCGAATGGTAAAACCAATGTTGGGCCTTCTTTGGAAAAGTCTTATTCAAAGCGAACTGCCAAGGGGGTCCCATAAATCACCCGACCGCGTTAGGGACGCAAAATCCGGGAACATAATACCGATATGAAGGAAACTAGGGCGACAAGAGTGGAACAAAACACCAGGCATAAGGCCGAGCCTTCCACCCTTTACCAAGTATATAGATGCATTAATTAAATAAGATATATTGTGATATCCCAACAAGTAAACATGTTCCAAAGATGGAACAACATCTCCATGTTCCAACAAGGAACAAACTTCATCTTCACCTGCAACTAACAACGCTATAAGAGGGGCTGAGCAAAGCGGTAACATAGCCAAACAATGGTTTGCATAGGAAGGGTGCAAAAGGTTAGAGGTCGACATGGCAAATAGGGGGCTTGAGCAAAGAAGTGATAGGTAGCGCAAGCATAGCGATAGAACGAAACAACTAGCATAGCAATGATAGTAGTGAGATCCAGGGTAGCGGTCATCTTGCCTGAAATCCCGCAAGGAAGAAGAACGAGTCCATGAAGAAGACGAACGGATGAAGCCGAACCAAGCGTAGACGAACGAATCCTCACGATCGCAACGAAACAGGAACTAACAAGAAAACACACACAACATAGTAAACACACCACCATGAACAAGGCAAGATGCACAACAAGCATGATGCATGACAAGACTACATGAAACTACTCATGTCAAGAGATGATGCAAACAAGAACAACACATCAAGGCAAGTTTAAATGAGGCCGGAAACAACATATAACAATTCCGGTAAGTCCTCATATGCAAATTTCGAAATTGGTCCAGATCTGAATAAACCTTATGTTCAAGTTGTTAAACAGCAAGTTAATATGCACCACGATGATCTACACGAAATTCTAGTCAAGTTACATATAAAGTTCATTAGATTCGAGACTACGGCCTAGAAGATATGAGCAAAACAAGTTAAACATGGCATTGGTGCAAAATGCACCCAAACATCAACCAAACACCTCAAAACATGAATGCAACATGATAATATGGAACTACATGCAAAATCAAGCAGGTTTCATATAGAGCACACTCAAAACGGAGCAACGGTGCAACACATACACACAATACAAGACATAACAACAATCTGTCCATAACAGCAACTAGGCAAATTGCAAGCATCAAAACAACAAGCTACAGCATCTCAACGTAATAACAAAAGGCATGGGCATGATCTACAGGTAAAGCATGACAAAACATGAACACTGAGCTATCTCCAGAAACAACTAGAACATGCTAAAAAACACATCGCAAGATTGCAAATAATAACAGTTTCAGGCATTGGCAGAAATAACATCAGGTTGCAATGTTTAGAGATATCAAACAACATGTTACAGGAACTTAACATGGCAAACAAAGGAATGGAATGAATCTAATCAAAGCATAGAACAAAAGTCTCTTACTGACCATAAGCCAAAAAGGACCAGAAAATATAATGGCACCCATGTAAACATGGCAAGTTATATTACAGATTCATACATGGCAGGAACAACGATAAGTAGGCATGTTGGTGAGCTTGAATCACTCACCACAGAGCAATACATGGCATGGAAATGCAACCAACAGTGAGAAGACATGGCATAGAAGCTATACATGGCAATAACAATATCATAGCATATACGGATCAACCACAACAACCTTGGCAAAATTGAATAACATGTAAACAACCTGCCAGGAAACATTTTATAGCAAAGGTAGAGCTCGATTGACTCAAGCTATGGCACTCCATAATTGCAAACAAGGGCATTTATGGATAGAGAATAACCATATGTTCAAAACATACTTAATGAAGTACCCCAAAATAAGCATGGATCTCTCGGTAGCTTCAAGTTAACATGGCAACAAAATATAACAGAATCTGCCAGGAAAACAGCAACAACAAGTACCCTACTTAACAAGCTTGATGCACTCACTACACAACTCACAAAAATACATGGCAAGCACCCCTGGAAATATGGCATGGCATTATTACAAAACACATGTAGGACTCAAGTTCATAGGATGCACACATCAATCATGGCAAAAATGACAAAAGTGCATGTTCTGATAAGAATCAGAAACTAACATCACATAGCCCTCTTCTAACAGCATTTCGGGCATCAGGATGAGCTCAAATAAAAATGATGCAATGAGGTGAAATGATCTACTCATCGAGGCGAACAATTTGACATATTATACGCGCAAAATGGAGCTACGGATACAAAGATATGATGCGATGAAAATGCACGAAAATGATGAAAACGCTCGGGACAGTGGATAACGGGGGGGAGAAGAAGTCAACCGAGGCACGCGAACCGAGGCGGCGGCGGATCTCGCCGGATCCGCGGCGCCGGTGGCCGGAGTTGGACGGGGACGAGCTGGAGGGGCTCGGGTCACGGCGAAGGGGAGCTCCGGCGACGGGCCGGGCGGCGGGGCCTCTCCCGACCGGATCCGGCCGGATCCGGCGCGTGGAGGCGCTGGAGGCGGTTGAGGCGGGCGGCCCTGCTCGGCGAGGGCAGCCGAAGGGCAGCCTTGGCAGTGGCGAGGTGGCGTGGCGGCGCCTGAGGCGACAGCGCGGGAGGAGGCGGGGAGGCAGGGGAGGTGGCGACCGGGCTCGGGGGCCCTCCTCGGGCCCGGGCGGGCCGCGGCGGGGCGGCGAAGTGGGCCTCGCCCGCGGGACAGGTGGCAGGACGGGAGTGGGGCGCGGGGAAGTGTCCGGCGCCGACGGACAATGTCCGGCGCGCTGAGGACGAAGGGGACTAGGGTTTAGGGGGGAATAGACCGCGAATTTCGGGGGAGGGGGCTATTTATAGATAGAGGGAGCTAGGAGAGTCCAAATGAGGTGCGGTTTTCGCCCACACGATCGTGATCGAACGACCGAGAGCATGGAGGGGAGTTTGCTGGGTTTTGGGGCACTTTGGAAGGGAGTTGGGCTGCAAAGAGAAAGAGGCTTGTGCGGTTACCCGGTTAACCGTTGGAGTATCAAACGACCTCCAAATGATCCGAAACTTGACAGGCGGTCTACCGGTGCTATACCAAGGCCGCTTGACAAACCTCGGTCCATTCCGAGACCGTTTAACACCCGCACATGAAAAGAGGTAAAAGAGGGCGCCGGGAGGCATAGGAGTGCCGGATTGGAAAACGGACAACGGGGAAAATGCTCGGATGCATGAGACAAACACGAATGCGAAATGAGATGCACATGATGACATGATATGAAATGCAGATGATGACATGGCAAAGTGCAACACGCAAGCAAATGACATGGCAACGATGGCGAATAACTGGAAGACACCTGGCGCATCGAATCCGGGGCGTTACATGAAGTTAATATTTCGAGCAAATGCCCGGATTGAGAGATATGAAGTCTCCAATAAGTTCTATAGCTGTAAGATGGATGAGAATAGTTCTGTCAGTGAACATATACTCAAAATGTCTGGGTATAATAATCACTTGATTCAACTGGGAGTTAATCTTCCCGATGATAGTGTCATTGATGTAATTCTCCAATCATCGCCACCAAGCTACAAGAGCTTCGTGATGAACTATAATATGCAAGGGATGGAAAAGACTATTCCCGAGCTCTTCGCAATGCTAAAAGCTGCGGAGGTAGAAATCAAGAAGGAGCATCAAGTTTTGATGGTCAATAAGACCACCAGTTTCAAGAAAAAGGGTAAAGGGAAGAAGAAGGGGAACTTGAAGAAGAACAGCAAGCAAGTTGTTGCTCAAGAGAAGAAACCCAAATCTGGACCTAAGCACGAGATCGAGTGCTTCTACCGCAAGCGCATCGGACACTGAAAGCGGAACTGCCCCAAGTATTTGGCGGATAAGAAGGATGGCAAAGTGAACAAAGGTATATGTGATATACATGTTATTGATGTGTACCTTACTAATGCTCGCAGTAGCACTGGGTATTTGATCTCGGTTACATTGCTAATATTTGCAACTCGAAACAGGGACTACGGATTAAGCGAAGATTGGCTAAGGACGAGGTGACGATGCGCGTGGGGAATGGTTCCAAAGTCGATGTGATCGCGGTCGGCACACTACCTATACATCTACCATCGGGATTAGTTTTAGACCTAAATAATTGTTATTTGATGCCAGCGTTAAGCATGAACATTATATCTGGATCTTGTTTCATGCGAGACAGTTATTCATTTAAATCAGAGAATAATGGTTGATCTATTTATATGAGTAATATCTTTTATGGTCATGCACCCTTGAAGAGTGGTCTATTTTTATTGAATCTCGATAGTAGTGATACACATATTCATAATGTTGAAGCCAAAAGACGCAGAGTTGATAATGATAGTGCAACTTATTTGTGGTAATCGCGTTTAGGTCATATCGGTGTAAAGCGCATGAAGAAACTCCATCTTGATGGACTTACGGAATCACTTGATTATGAATCACTTGGTACTTGTGAACCGTGCCTCATGGGCAAGATGACTAAAACACCGTTCTCGGAACTATGGAGCGAGCAACTGATTTATTGGAAATCATACATACCGATGTATGTGGTCCAATGAATATTGAAGCTCATGGCGGTATCGTTATTTTCTCACCTTCACAGATGATTTGAGCAGATATGGGTATATCAACTTGATGAAACACAAGTCTGAAACATTTGAAAAGTTCAAAGAATTTTAGAGTGAAGTGGAAAATCATCGTAACAAGAAAATAAAATTTCTACAATCTGATCATGGAGGAGAATATTTGAGTTACGAGTTTGGTTTACATTTGAAATAATGTAGAATAGTTTCGCAACTCACGCCACCCGGAACACCACAACGAAATGGTGTGTCCGAACGTCGTAATCGTACTTTACTAGATATGGTGCGATCTATGATGTCCCTTACTAATTTACCGCTATCGTTTTGGGGTTATGCTTTGGAGACGGCCGCATTCACGTTAAATAGGGCACCATCAAAATCCGTTGAGATGACGCCTTATGAACTGTGGTTTGGCAAGAAACCGAAGTTGTCGTTTCTTAAAGTTTGGGGCTGCGATGCTTATGTGAAGAAACTTCAACCATATAAGCTCGAACCCAAATCAGAGAAATGTGTCTTCATAGGATACCCAAAAGAGACTATTGGGTACACCTTCTATCACAGATCTGAAGGCAAGATTTTCGTTGCTAACTTCAGATCCTTTCTAGAGAAGGAGTTTCTCTCTAAAGAAGTGAGTGGGAGGAAAGTAGAACTTGATGAGGTAACTGTACCTGCTCCCTTGTTGGAAAGTAGTTCATCACAAGAACCGGTTCCTGTGACAACTACACCAATCAGTGAGGAAGCTAATGATATTGATCATGAAACTTTATATCAAGTTACTACTTGAACCTCAGAGGTCTACCAGAGTAAGATCCGCACTGCAGTGGTACGGTAATCCTATTGGAAGTCATGTTACTTGACCATGGCGAACCTGCGAACTATGAGGAAGCGATGATGAGCCCAGATTCCGCAAAAAATGTCTTGATGCGATGAAATCTGAGATGGGATCCATGTATGAAAACAAAGTATGGACTTTGGTTGACTTGCCCGATGATCGGCAAGCCATTGAGAATAAATGGATCTTCAAGAAAAAGACTGACGCCGATGGTAATGTAACTGTCTACAAAGCTCGACTTGTTGCGAAAGGTTTTCAACAAGTTCAAGGGGTTGACTACGATGAGACTTTCTCACCCGTAGCGATGCTTAAGTCCGTCTCAACCATGTTAGCAATTGCTGCATTTTATGATTATGAAATTTGGCAAATGGATGTCAAAACTGCATTCCTGAATGGATTTACGGAAGAAGAGTTGTATATGATGCAACCGGAAGGTTTTGTCGATCCAAAAGGTGTCGACAAAGTGTGCAAGCTCCAATGATCCATTTATGGACTGGTGCAAGCATCTCGGAGTTGGAATAAATGCTTTGATAGTGTGATCAAAGCATATGGTTTTATACAAACTTTTGGAGAAGCCTGTATTTACAAGAAAGTGAGTGGGAGCTCTGTAGCATCTCTGATATTATATGTAGATGACATATTGTTAATTGGAAATGATATAGAATTTCTGGATAGCATAAAGGGATACTTGAAATAAAAGTTTTTCAATGAAAGACCTCAGTGAAGATGCTTATATATTGAGCATCAAGATCTATAGAGATAGATCAAGACGCTTAATTGGACTTTCACAAAGCACATACCTTGGTAAAGTTTTGAAAAAGTTCAAAATGGATCAGGCAAAGAAAGGGTTCTTGCCTGTATTACAAGGTGTGAAGTTGAGTCAGACTCAATGCCCGACCACAACAGAAGATAGAGAGAAAATGAAAGATGTTCCTATGCTTCAGCCATAGGCTCTATCATGTATGCAATGCTGTGTACTGCACTGATGTATGCTTAGCAATAAGTTTAGCAGGAGGTACCAAAGTAATCCAGGAGTGGATCACTGGACAGCGGTCAAGAATATCCTGAAATACCTGAAAAGGACTAAGGATATGTTTCTCGTTTATGCAGGTGACAAAGAGCTAGTCGTAAATGGTTATGTCGATGCAAGTTTGACACTGATCCGGACGATTCTAAATCGCAAACCGGATACGTGTTTATATTGAACGGTGGAGCTGTCAGTTGGTGCAGTTCTAAACAAAGCGTTGTGGCGGGATCTACATGCGAAGCGGAGTACATAGCTGCTTCGGAAGCAGCAAATGAAGGAGTCTGGATGAAGGAGTTCATTTCCGATCTAGGTGTCATACCTAGTGCATCGGGACCAATGAAGATCTTCTCTGACAATACTGGTGCAATTGCCTTGGCAAAGGAATCCAGATTTCACAAGAGGACCAAGCACATCAAGAGACGCTTCAATTCCATCCAGGACCAAGTCAGTGGGAGACATAGATATTTGCAAGATACATACGGATCTGAATGTTGCAGACCCGTTGACTAAGCCTCTTCCACGAGCAAAACATGATCAGCACCAAGACTCCATGGGTGTTAGAATCATTACTGTGTAATCTAGATTACTGACTATAGTGCAAGTGGGAGACTGAAGGAAATATGCCCTAGAGGCAATAATAAAGTTATTATTTATTTCCTCATATCATGATAAACGTTTATTATTCATGCTATAATTGTATTAACCGGAAACATGATACATGTGTGAATACATAGACAAACTAGATGTCACTAGTATGCCTCTACTTGACTAGCTCATTAATCAAAGATGGTTATGTTTCCTAGCCATAGACATGTGTTGTCATTTGATTAACGGGATCACATCATTAGGAGAATGATGTGATTGACTTGACCCATTCGTTAGCTTAGCACTTGATCGTTTAGTATGTTGCTATTGCTTTCTTCATGACTTATACAAAGTTCCTATAACTATGAGATTATGCAACTCCCGTTTACCGGAGGAACACTTTGTGATGCGGAGCATCCCTCGCTCATCCCCATGGACGTGCCTACATCTCCCTCAACGCCACTAGGACCCATGACAAGAGCCTGAGCTAAGGCTATCGAAGATAAGGTGAATTCGCCTCCTCTCGAACTCCCTCTTCCTACTCACGAGACATGGCTACTACCTCGTTCAGAGACTCTATGTGTAATCAGGTACATGGAGGTGAGCCAAGGATCAACTACTTTGTAGAGCCAAGACGGCGAGGACTCCAAGCATATTGAAGAAGAAGAAGAGATCTTTGAAGGCACAGGCACCGGACGACCGACGCCTTCCGGACGTCTGACGAGTCCCAGGACCCGGACGACCGGACTCCCCGGACGTCCGGCACTTTGCCACCGAACCAGAACTACGGACGACCGAAGCCTCCGGATGTCCGACCGACGCACGCCCGAATCGAATCTACGGACGACCGACAACTTCCGGACATCCGGACCGTCACGAAGCTCCGGACGACCGACCGTCTCCGGACGTCCGGCGCGCCCACGACAGAGCTGATTCTACGGACGCCCGAGCCCGTCCGGACGTCCGGACCGTCCCGAGCCTCCGGACGTCCGACGACTTCCGGACGTCCGACGCCTGTGTGTTGACTTCGTTTGGGCCGCAGCCCTTGTACCCTTCGCCCCTAGACTATATATACTCCTTCTTCCCCAACTTTCTAGGGTTAGCTTAGGTTTAGCTCATGTTTGTGTGAGAGCCTTGCTCATCCACTTGGTTACTTCTCCTCGAGCTCGGGACCTCTTCGGAGAAGATCCCCAAGCGGATTCAAGACCCCCTTCTAGGGTGGACCCCATCAAGACCTCCTCTCGGAGAAGAACGGCTACTCGTGTATCCTTACCTTTGTTGATTGTGGATCATATGTACCTCTTTGTGTTCGGTGATCTAGCACTTGTGTGATTGATCCCTTGTCGGTTTAGTGATTTCTCCCTCGTTTCCTCCGTGTTTCCCTCTTGTTCTTCCGCGTGTTCTTCGTGATTCCCCGTAGGATCCGCTCCAACGTGAAAGATCGTCCACGTAGGGTTCCGCCCTACATCATCTATGGTATCATGAGCCACGTTGATCACGTTTTGGAGCCCCTACCCCGTCTTTTTCTAGCTTGATTTTGTTGTTTTTGTCCTAATTCCGAAAATTCCCCACAAAAATAGCCCCAAATTTTTTTTTGTGATTTGTTCGTGTGATGAAGTTTTGTTGGAATTGATCCGTGGATTTCGTGTGTTGCAGGTAGATCTAGCTTTCTCCCGCCCAAGTTTCCCCACTTTCCATCCACAAAATCCCGCTAATTTTGACCCCGAAATCTCCATTTTCCGCTCAAAATCGCGCCCCGAACTCGGATCTCGCGTTGACCCCGACACACCGGACGACCGACGTTTTACGGACGTCCGGAGCCCTGTGAACGACCGGACGTCCGACCTTTCCGGACGATCGGAACCCCTAACCCGAACTGAATTTACGGATTTCGACTTTTCCGGACGTCCGACGCCCGGACATCCGACCTTTTCCGGACGTCCGTAATCTGTAGATTCCCACTGCTGATTTTTGTTTTGTCCATAACTAATTCATCCGAACTCCGATTTTGACGTTCTTTAGCTCGTTTTGAAGCTATTGACATCCCCCTTCCAACAAATTTTGTGATCTTTGGCATCTTTGCCTAGGGCTTCCACCACATCCTCCGCTACTCCACCACCGACTTCCGAAGCCTAACTTTCGCCAAATTTTGTCCCGTGCCCACATACACTCCCACTTACCTCCACCACTTCCGCATAACACCACCTTAGCCTTTCCCACTTCCAATTCCGACAACGTTGCCAAATTATGCCTTGAGAAATTGAGTTGGGGTTTTCCGTATCCTTTTGTGTTTCGCTATCTAGGTACGGTTCAACATCAACATCACCACCGCTCATCTTCGTCAAGGACGGTAACATCGTCGACACCTTTGACATTACTTGCAATTGCATTGATAACCATCATAGCCCATCTTTCGCGTTGCTTACCCATCGAGACTAGACATTGAGTATTGCCCGCAACGTGACTTGTGCACATTAGTGATCATACTCCATAGCATACATACCATACCAAAGTGGTGCATATCTTACCATCAACTTGTGTGTCACAAAGTTGTCATCGCATACACAATTGCTATCTTGGTTCGTGAAGTTTTGCATGAGAAAAGAGCTCAAAAGAGAAAGAGCCATTCAAGCTTTTAAGCAAAGAAAGGAAGATAAGCAAAGAGCTTATTAGCAAGAACCATAGCATCATACAACATTAAGATTGTCATACTTGATCATTTTGGATCAACATATCGAAACACCATACATATAGCATACTTGGGTAGAAGTCGTTGCATTTTGCTTAGTAGGTTGTGCACAAGTTCAGATCCGCCTATTGTGCAATCGTGCTAGCGTCTCTCTAGTGTTGTGCAACAAGAGCATCTTGGTGAATTCCACATTTTGGCTCATCCTTGGTTGCATATCCCCATATTATCTTTTATGCGTGTGTGTTTCCGTGTACCTTATCTTGCTAGTGGTCTACTTGTTGCATTTGCAAATTTGTGAATCATTTCCAACTTTATTGAGTCTCACTTACAATTGCATCAAAGTTTGTGCCACCATCCTAACCGAGCTCCACCATAAAGCTTTTACTTGTGTAGGTGTGAGAACCGACAAGAATCGGTACCAAGAGTGCTATTTCATTGTCCGCATTTGAGTGAACTTGATTCATCTTCAACATCGGTCAAAGGTACATTGGTATAAGTTCTTTTCCGTTCTACCACTCACATTTTGCTTGGAATGATGGATAGGCCAAGTTCTTCTACCAACCCACTCTTCAACGAGCAAGACGACGACATGTCTTCATATGTCACCAAGAACCACCTATTTGGTGCACAACGAGTGTTGCACCAAGAACAACAAGCAATGAGCGACCGCATCGACAACCTCGCCACCGACTTGCGACTCTCCGAGCAACGTACAAGAGACTACTTCGACAACAAGTTTGAGGCTCACAAGCAAGAGAATGATGCACGAATGAACGAGATCCGCGCGTTGATGAGAAACCGGCATCATTCAACTTCTTCATCATCAAGACGGAGCCGCTCGAGTCGACATTCCGACGACACCTTCTACGACTCAAGTACACCGTCATCGAACACTCTTCGACGAGCAGCAAGGCCAAGACCGTCATGCATCTCGCAACCCGCTACATGACAAGCATTCACAAGAGCAAGTTGATGATCAAGTTCCTCGTCCTCAATCTAATCAAGAGGCTTTTGCTCAAGCTCAAGAACGACAACGTCTTCGCCGCCAACAAGAGGAAGAACGAGCACGTCTTCACCAAGACGAACAAGACGCCAAGGCTCAACGTCTTCAACAACGACAACGTGAGGCGCAAGCTCTTGAGGCGCAACGTGCCCTTCAAGAATCAAGTAGAGCCTTCGCCAACCGCAATCGCGAACGGCGCAATCAAGAGGAAGCCCTTCGAGAAGAAATCCAAGAGAGGAACTACCAACCTCATGCACAACGACAACTTCCTCAAGCTCCTCCACAAGCTCGTCAAGCTGCACCTCAACCTCAAGTTCAACAAGGGCAAGTTGATCATGGTCTTCCTCCGCCAAGAGCAACATGAAGACGAATACAATCCACGCCAAGGACGTCATCATCAACACCGCCAACAACACAATGAAGAGCAACGCCACGGCAAGCTAAAATTCACCATGCCCAAGTTCAATGGAAGCAATGACCTCAAGACTACCTCTCATGGGCATTGAAGGTTGACAAAATCTTCCGCTTGCACAACTACGATGAAGCGAAGAAAATCGCTATGGCATCACTTGAGTTCCAAGACTATGTGCTCATATGGTGGGAACAAATCATTGAGCGATGACAAGCAAGAGGTGAACCTCCAATCACCACTTGGGCTCAAATGAAGGATGTCATGCGAGCACGCTTTTGTGCCAACCTACTACAACCGCGACCTCTTCAAGAAACTCCAACTACTCAAGCAAGGAACAAAGAGCGTTGAAGAATATTACAAGGAAATGGAGATAGCCATGATTCGAGCCAATGTCAAGGAAGATGATGAGCAAACTATGGCACGTTTCTTGAATGGACTCAATCATCCCATCAAGAAGATCGCCGACTTCCAACCATACTCATCCCTCATTGAGCTCGTGCATCAAGCTACAAAGGCGGAACGCCAAGTACAAGATGACTTCAAGGCACGCCAAGTACTCATCCAAGACCCACGGCTCCTCCAACAACCAAGCTTCAACGACTCCTCCATCATCTACATCAACCAAACTTTCTTCAAGAAACGACAACAAGTCAAGTTACAAGAAGACTTCGACAAGCTCAAGTCGTCCTCCTCCTACTACAAGCAACATCAAGCCGCGTGCTTCATCCTCTACTCCGACCGATGAGACCATCAAGACAAGCTCCTTCAAGTGTTTTACTTGCGGCGGCCGAGGCCACAAGTCATCTGAATGCACCAACAAGCGCACCATGATCCTCAATGACGATGGCACATATGACTCCATGAGTGAAGAGGAGATGGAAGCTCTTGAGCAAGTGGCCATGCACCGCAAGTGAATGAAGAAGAAGATGATCAAGTCTTTTGTGATGAGGATTCGAGCCCCGCCTCGTTGTCTCCAAGGTCTTGACTCTTCAACATCAACAAGAAGAAGACCAACGATGCCACATCTTCCACACAAAAGCCGCATCAATGGACGGTCCATCAAGGTCATCATCGATGGAGGTAGTTGCCACAACTTGGCAAGTGAAGAACTATGCTCCAAGCTCCAATTGGCAAAAGGAAGCACCGCATCCTTACAAGGTGCAATGGCTAAGTGATTCCGGCACTATACGAGTTGAGCATACGGTCCTAGTCTCTTTCAAAATTGGTGCATACGAAGACACTTTGGAGTGTGATGTGGTCCCAATGACCGTTTGTCACCTACTTCTTGGTCGACCATGGCAATTCGACCGTGGTGTCATACACAATGGGCGTACCAATCACTATAGCTTCAAGATGAAAGGGAAAGAATATGTGCTACGACCTATGTCTCCTAGTCAAGTGATAGCCGACAAACAAGCCACTCCTCATAGAGACAAGAGTGAGAAAGTGATCCACCCAAAAGTGAGTGAGATCCACAAGCCAAATTTGAGCGATTCTTCGCCTAGAGAGAAAAACCTCATTCTATTTGCCACCAAAAGTGAGATGAGAGAAGTGTGTGAGAACCCATCGAGTGTGATGCACTTTGTCCTTGTGTGCAAGGATGGAGAACCAAAACCTAACACCATTCACGAACTACCTTTGGTGTTTCAATCTCTTTTGCAGGAATTTCAAGATGTTTTTCCCGATGAGCTACCTCCGGGTCTACCTCCTCTTCGAGGGATTGAGCATCGAATTGACCTCATCCCGGAGCACCTCTACCAAACAAAGCTCCATACCGAGTCAATCCGGAAGAAACCAAGGAAATTCAACGGCAAGTACAACAACTCATCGACAACGGTCATGTACGTGAAAGATTAAGCCCTTGTGCCGTTCCCGTTATTCTTGTGCCTAAGCCCGATGGAAGTTTCCGCTTGTGTTCCGATTGTAGACCTATCAATGCTATCACCGTTCGATATAGGCATCCCATCCCTCGCTTAGATGATATGCTTGATGAACTTAGTGGAGCCAACTTTTTCTCAAAAATTGATCTTAAAAGTGGCTATTATCAAATACGCATACAAGAGGGTGATGAATGGAAAACTGCTTTCAAAACCAAATTTGGATTATATGAATGGTTAGTGATGCCTATGGGTCTTTCGGAAGCTCCGGTACTTTTGTGCGTCTTATGCATCATGTGCTTCGTCCTTATATTGGAGTCTTTGTTGTGGTTTACTTTGATGATATTCTTGTGTTTAGCAAAACCATGAAAGAGCACATCAATCATGTAAAATCTGTGTTGCAAACTCTTCGCAAGGAAAGCCTTTATGCAAACTTGAAAAATGCACTTTTGGAGTTGACAAAGTGGTTTTCTTGGGTTTTGTAGTTTCCTCAAAGGGTGTCCATGTTGATGAATCTAAAATTGAAGCAATTAAAACTTGGCCCCAACCCACAAATTTGCAACAAGTGCGAAGTTTTCTTGGTCTTATGGGTTTCTATCGTCGCTTTGTGAAAGATTTTAGCACAATTGCCGCTCCTTTGCATGCTTTGAGCAAGAAGAATACCCCCTTTGTTTGGGGAACTTTGCAATCAACCGCTTTTGATGAGCTCAAGTCTTTACTTACTCATGCTCTGATTCTTGCTTTGCCCAACTTTGACAAATCTTTTGAGGTTCATTGTGATGCAAGTGGTACCGGAATTGGCGGAGTTTTAATGCAAGAAAAACGAGCCATTGCTTATTTTAGTGAAAAACTCTCCGGTGCTCAACTTAATTATCCCATCTATGACAAAGAATTGTATGCTTTAGTGCGTGTGCTACATGTTTGGGAACATTACTTTAGACCTCATGACTTTGTCATCCATACCGATCATGAAACGCTTAAGTACCTCAAAGGTCAAACTAAATTGAACAAGCGTCATGCCAAATGGAGTGAATTCATTGAATCTTTTCCTTATGTGATCAAGTACATTAAGGGTAAAGAAAATGTAGTTGCCGACGCCGCTTTCATGCATATGCATGCTTGTCACTCAGCTTGAGTTGAATGTTATTGGTTTTGAGCATATAAAAGACTTGTATGAGCATGATCCATCTTTTGCTTCTCCTTATGCTAAGTGTTTGACGACACGTCTTGGGAACAATATTACATCAAGGATGGTTATCTTATGAGAGCTAACAAACTTTGCATTCCCGAGTCTTCTCTTCGTTTGCTCGTTTTGCAAGAGGCTCATGGAGGCGGACTCATGGGACACTTTGGACGCGACAAGACATTCGCCACGCTCTCCAACAACTACTTTTGGCCCAAGATGTTCCGCGACGTCTCACGCTTCACCAACCGATGCTATACATGTCGCAAAGCTAAGTCTAAAGCTCAATCTCATGGTCTTTACATGCCCTTCCAATTCCATATCAACCATGGGAAGACATTAGTATGGATTTTGTACTCGGTTTGCCTAGGACTCAAAATGGCAAGGATTCCGTCTTTGTTGTTGTGGATAGATTTTCTAAGATGGCACATATCATACCTTGCAACAAGATAGACGATGCTTCACATGTTGCCAATCTCTTTTGTAGGGAAATCTTGCGACTCCATGGCGTACCAAAGACAATCGTCTCCGATCGTGACGTCAAGTTCTTGAGTTACTTTTGGAAGACCCTATGCGCCAAACTTCGGAATCAAGCTCTTGTTCTCCTCGGCATTCCATCCTCAAACCCGATGGCCAAACGGAGGTGACGAACCACACACTATCCACTCTACTTCGCGTCTTGATAAAGAAGAACATCAAGGAATGGGAAGCATGTCTACCCATCGCCGAGTACGCCTACAATCGTGCAAGACATTCAACTACCGGCAAGTCCCCTTTCGAGGTCGTCACGGTTTCAACCCCTTGTCCCCATTGGACATTCTACCTCTTCCTCTACAAGAGCGCACCAACATGGATGCGAGTGCACGGGCAAGCTACATCAAGAAGATGCATGATGATACAAGACAAACCATCGAGCGCCAAGTACAACGACTAGCGTCCAAGCTCAACGTCAACAAGCAACCCATGGTCTTCAACATTGGTGATCTAGTGTGGCTACACCTTCGCAAGGAACGCTTCCCCAAAGAACGCAAGTCCAAGCTTCTTCCTAGAGCCGATGGACCTTTCAAGGTGCTAGCACGCTACAACGACAACGCCTACAAGATTGACCTACCTCGAGACAAGTACAATGTGAGTGACATCTTCAACGTCAAGGACCTCGCACCTTACCATGGAGATGAAGCTTTTGATCCGAGGTTGGATCTCTCCCAAGGGGGGGGGGGAGATGATGCGGAGCATCCCTCGCTCATCCCCATGGACGTGCCTACATCTCCCTCAACGCCACTAGGACCCATGATAAGAGCCCGAGCTAAGGCTATCGAAGATAAGGTGAATTCGCTCCTCTCCGAACTCCCTCTTCCTACTCACGAGACATGGCTACTACCTAATTCGGAGACTCTATGTGTAATCAGGTACATGGAGGTGAGCCAAGGATCAACTACTTGCGAGAGCCAAGACGGCGAGGACTCCAAGCATATTGAAGAAGAAGAAGAGATGCTGCTGAAGGCACATGCACCGGACGACCGACGCCTTCCGCACGTCCCCGACGAGTCCCAGATTCGGACGACCGGACTCCCGGACGTCCGGCACTTTGCCACCGAACAGAACTACGGACGATCAAGCCTCCGGATGCCCGACCGACGACGCCCGAATCGAATCTATGGACGCATCGACAACTTCCGGACATCCGGACCGTCCACGAAGCTCCGGACGACCGACCGTCTCCGGACGTCTGGGCGCGCCACGACAGAGCTGATTCTACGGACGCCCGAGCCCGTCCGGACGTCCGGACCGTCCCGAGCCTCCGGACGTCCGACGACTTCCGGACGTCCGACGCCTGTGTGTTGACTTCGTTTGGGCCGCAGCCCTTGTACCCCTTCGCCCCCTAGACTATATATACTCCCTCTTCCCCAACTTTCTAGGGTTAGCTTAGGTTTAGCTCATGTTTGTGTGAGAGCCTTGCTCATCCACTTGGTTACTTCTCCTCGGAGCTCAGGACCTCTTCGGAGAAGATCCCCCAAGCGGATTCAAGACCCCCTTCTAGGGTGGACCCCATCAAGACCTCCTCTCGGAGAAGAACGGCTACTCGTGTATCCTTACCTTTGTTGATTGTGGATCATATGTACCTCTTTGTGTTCGGTGATCTAGAACTTGTGTGATTGATCCCTTGTCGGTTTAGTGATTTCTCCCTCGTTTCCTCCGTGTTTCCCTCTTGTTCTTCCGCGTGTTCTTCGTGATTCCCCATAGGATCCGCTCCAACGTGAAAGATCGTCCACGTAGGGTTCCGCCCTACATCACTTTGTGTGCTACCAAACGTCACAACATAACTGGGTGATTATAAAGGAGCTCTACAGGTGTCTCCAAAGGTACATGTTGAGTTGGCGTATTTCGAGATTAGGTTTTGTCACTCCGATTGTCGGAGAGGTATCTCTGGGCCCTCTCGGTAATGCACATCACTATAAGCCTTGCAAGCAATGTAACTAATGAGTTAGTTATGAAATGATGTATTACGTAACGAGTAAAGAGACTTGCCGGTAACAAGATTGAACTAGGTATTGGATTCTGACGACCCAATCTCGGGCAAGTAACATACCGATGACAAAGGGAACAACGTATGTTGTTATGCGGTTGGACCGATAAAGATCTTCATAGAATATGTAGGAGCCAATATGAGCATCCAGGTTCCGCTATTGATTATTGACCAGAAACAGTTCTAGGTCATGTCTACATAGTTCTCGAACCCGTAGGGTCCGCACGCTTAACGTTACGATGACAGTTATATTATGAGTTTATACTTTTTGATGTACCTAAGGTTGTTCGGAGTCCTGGATGTGATCACAGACATGACGAGGAGTCTCGAAATGGTCGAGACATAAAGATTGATATATTGGAAGCATATATTTGGATATCGGAATCGTTCCGGGTGAAATCGGGATTTTACCGGAGTACTGGGGGGTTACCGGAACCCCCCCCGGGGGGTTAATGGGCCTATATGGGCCCTAAGGGAGAAGAGGAGGCCGGCGGGCAGGTCAAGGCCCCTCCCCCTAGTCCGAATAGGACAAGGAAGGGGGGGCCACTTTCCTCTTTCTCCCTTCCCCCTTCTTTCTCCAACAAGGCAAGAGGGGGGAGTCCTACTCCCGGTGGGAGTAGGACTCCTCCAGGCGCACCCCTAGGGGCCGGCCGCACCTCCCCCCTCCCTCCTTTATATACGGGGGCAGGGGGGCACCCAATGACACACAAGTTGATCTTCGTGATCGTTCCTTAGCCGTGTGCGGTGCCCCCCTCCACCATATTCCACCTCGGTCATATCGTAGCGGTGCTTAGGCGAAGCCCTGCATCGGTAGAACATCATCACCGTCACCACGCCGTCGTGCTGACGGAACTCTTCCCCGACACCCTGCTGGATCGGAGTCCGGGGATCGTCATCGAGCTGAACGTGTGCTGAACTCGGAGGTGTCGTACGTTCGGTACTTGGATCGGTCGGATCGTGAAGACGTATGACTACATCATCCGCGTTGTTCTAACGCTTCGCCGGTCTCACGAGGGTACGTGGACAACACTCTCCCCTCTTGTTGCTATGCATCACCATGATCCTTGCGTGTGCGTAGGAATTTTTTTGAAATTACTACGTTCCCCAACAAAGTGAACTTATCTCCAACATACCCCATGTCCTCCAAGGAGCAGTCGGAAAGAGCGTCCTGGAACGCTACCAGTCGGGATTGACGTCGTGGCACCCCTCCCTCCTTTTCAGAAGATAGTAATATTTCATTGAAGTCACCAATGATAACCCATGGAAGCCTTGAGTATGCATGTAGATCTCGTATGTACCTATAGGTACGATCCTTATGCTCCCAACTAGGTTCTCCATAAATTCCTGTTAGCCTCCATATGTTTCCATTTGTCTCATGGACATTCACATAAATTCCTGCAAGAGTGGTGGTTTGGGAGTAGGTCCTGACCTCCTTCTTCCAAACCATCAATAGCCCACCCTTTCTTCCATCCGGACTTGGTACAACTATCTTTTCGTCCATGCCAAGCCTCCTCATCAACGCTTCTGCCTTTTCATCATCCAAGTGTGTTTCAAACAGAAAAAACACATCAGGTTTATGCCGCCTCTGGATATCCAGAAGCAACAGAACTGTCGGGGCGACTAATATGCCCCGACAGTTCCAGCTAATGATCCTCATTGGTCCTGGCGATCACCCTCGAGGGGTGTCGCCGATACATCAGTTTGCAGGTTAACAACGAGTTTGTTGGAAATATGCCCTAGAGGCAATAATAAAAATATTATTATTATATTTCCTAGTTCATGATAATTGTCTTTTATTCATGCTATAATTGTATTATCCGGAAATCGTAGTACACGTGTGAATACATAGACCACAATATGTCCCTAGTGAGCCTCTAGTTGACTAGCTCATTGATCAACAGATAGTCATGGTTTCACGACTATGGACATTGGATGTCATTGATAACGGGATCACATCATTAGGAGAATGATGTGATGGACAAGACCCAATCCTAAGCATAGCACAAGATCGTGTAGTTTGTTTTGCTAGAGCTTTTCCAATGTCAAGTATCTCTTCCTTAGACCATGAGATCGTGTAACTCCCAGATACCGTAGGAGTGCTTTGGGTGTACCAAACGTCACAACGTAACTGGGTGACTATAAAGGTGCATTACAGGTATCTCCAAAAGTGTCTCATTGGGTTGACACGGATCGAGACTGGATTTGTCACTCCGTATGACGGAGAGGTATCACTGGGCCCACTTGGTAGTGCATCATCATAATGAGCTCAAAGTGACCAAGTGTTTGGTCACGGGATCATGCATTACTGATGAGTAAAGTGACTTGCCGGCAACGAGATTGAACGAGGTATTGGGATACCGACGATCGAATCTCGGGCAAGTAAAATACCGATTGACAAAGGGAATAGTATACGGGGTTGATTGAATCCTCGACATCGTGGTTCATCTGATGATATCATCGAGGAGCATGTGGGAGCCAACATGGGTATCCAGATCCCGCTGTTGGTTATTGCCCGAGAGCCATCTCGGTCATGTCTGCATGTCTCCCGAACCCGTAGGGTCTACACACTTAAGGTTCGGTGACGCTAGGTGTCGGTGTCAAAACCGGCAGATCTCGGGTAGGGGGTCCCGAACTGTGCGTCTAGGCGGATGGTAACAGGAGACAAGGGACACGATGTTTACCCAGGTTCGGGCCCTCTTGATGGAGGTAAAACCCTACGTCCTGCTTGATTGATATTGATATTATGGATGTTTACAAGAGTGGATCTACCACGAGATCAAGGAGGCTAAACCCTAGAAGCTAGCCTATGGTATGATTGTAAGGGTTGTTGTGATTGTTGTCCCTACGGACTAAAGCCATCCGGTTTATATAGACACCGGAGAGGGCTAGGGTTACATAGAGTCGGTTACAATGGTAGGAGATCTACATATCCAGATCGCCAAGCTTGCCTTCCACGCCAAGGAAAGTCCCATCCGGACACGGGGTGAAGTCTTCAATCTTGTATTTTCATAGTCTTGGAGTCCGGTCGATGATGATAGTCCGCAAATGATAGTTCGGTGATGATGGTAGTCCGCTATCCGGACACCCCTAATCCAGGACTCCCTCGGTAGCCTCTCGAACCAGGCTTCAATGACGATAAGTCCGGCATGTATATTGCTTGGCATTGCAAGGCGGGTTCCTCCTCCAAATGATAGAAGATTGTGAACACCAGGATAGTGTCCGCTCGCAAAATAAATTCCACATTCCACCGTAGAGAGGATAATAACATATACACAAGTTCAATCTGGCCGACGTTTTCCGTGGCATGACGTCACACCACTACCAAGCCATTACTCGAATTGTTTTAATTTTACCACCTCAGCGCATTTAGCGAAGCGGTTTCCTTGGCACGTCTTTGTCGAAGCAGAGATCGTGTTTCCCCTTAATCCGGGATTCTCATCAATACGGGCGTGGGTAACCCAACCGCGCCCGTTCGCTACATCCCCTCTATCGAAGACGTGTCGCAAACGGTCACGGAGACGGCTCTTGGTATCCTCCCTCTTTATAACGGGACCAAGGCTCGTTTCTTTTTCTTCAATCTTCCATCGAATCCTCTCCACGCCCCAAGTTCCAGCACCTAGAGCCCCAGATTCGAGCGCTTTGGACCTTCAACGATGTCTGGTTCCGACCTTCAGGGCCGGTGGACGCCCTCCTCCGTCACGGAGGAGGACGTGCTAAAGCTGCGGGAGGCCAAGTACCTGTCTTAAGAGATTTCAAGACAGGTTGCTGCCAAGGGCAGGCCATCCCCACCCCGAGCCCGGGCGAGTATGTCGCCTTCAGATCCCACCTCCGTCGGGATTTAGGCTTCCCGATGGATCCTTTTGTGAGAGGGCTCATGTTCTACTATGGGTTGGAATTCCACGACTTGGCTCTGGAGTCCATCCTCCATATATCCGCATTTATTGTCATCTGCGAAGCCTTCCTCCGCATCACCCCACACTTCGGCCTATGGCTGAAGACTTTCAATGTGGCGCCGAAGATGATCGGGGGGCGTCAAGCGGAGTGTGGCGGGGCGGCCATAGGTAGGAGGGCCGATGCCCCGTGGCCCGCTGGCTCCTTCCAAGAGGAGCTCGGCCTGTGGCAGCAAGAGTGGTTCTATATTACCGTTCCGAGGGGCCGCAGACAAAAGCCGCCGCCCCTATTCCGCCCGGGACCTCCATGACAATTGATGTCGTGGGTCAACCAAGGAGCTCAGCGGGGGCCGTCAAAGGACGTGCCCCTCTTGCAGGGGCCGGATTCGAGATCTCTTAACGAGGGAGATCGATATGGTGGTGGTGATGCAGGTTATGCTAATTAGGAGTCTCCTGCTCGCAAACGCGCCGTCCTCTCCGGCTATGGGAGTTCAATCCGGAGGGCCCACGGATTCTTCAACACTTCATGGGTATGACACCCCTGGAGATGTATAGCTTATTCTTCGGATCGCAAGAGGTGCATCCGGAATTGACCGAGGATGCTGGACTAAGCTGCAATCTCCCGGATACTCAAGTAAGTAGTTCCAAGTCCGGACATACCGTTTGTTTGCCTTTCAATGATCCGTATTATGACCTATCTCCTTCTACACAGGAGTGGATAGCGGAAGCAAAATTAATACGGTGTCCGGCCCCCCTCCCCGAGACCGCGCCGGATCCCGTGCTGGTCCGGATGCTTGAGGTTGCGCCTTCGGAGGAAGGCGAAGGGGAAAGCAGGAAATCTACTGCCTCGCCTAAGGAGGCTCTTGAACGAGGGGGGATCGAGAATCCCTCCTACCAAGGGGAGAAGAGGACTGTCTCCGAGGACCCGGGGAAAAAAGCCCCTAAACGGGGGAAGAAATCTTCGCCGAAGGGTCCTGCGTCCGAGGAGGCCCCGGCCGCACAATCTCCCTTAATGGGCCAGCCCTCCAACGAGCCGTAAATAGAAAGAAAGGAGTTTTATAATAAGGGACATCCCTATTTGTGCTTCTGAGGATAACTAAAGTTTTTACCTTGTAGTTCGGATCTCCGTCCTTCGCAGATGAGCTCGTCTTCGGGGACCTTCGTCCGGAGATGATAGAGAGCGAGACGCCCCGTCCGGGCGCCGTTGGATAGGGCGGACGAGCCTGAAGTGTCGCCACGGAGGGAGCCACAGGTGTGGCAAAGCCGGATAGTTCGGCGCCAGCTGGTGTACGGCTGAAGGATCTGCTTGAGAAGGCGTCTATCTCAGAAGATCAGCATGCATTGATGAGCATGGTGATTGAAAGGATTTCGTCCGCCGAAGGCGGGTTACATGATGCCGTCAGGAGTTCTTGGCGGGGGGTTTGAGGTACGTAAAATGACACACCTTTTTAACAGTTTTGCATATAGAATGCGCATGTATAGATAGTAGCCCCGAGACTCGGTAGGTTGTCGATATCGACAGCGTGCCGAGGATCAAAATCGCAGGTTTAAATTCCCGCCGTGCGATGCAGGTGGCGGGTCGTCCGGGGCCGGTCGGATGATGGAGTTGCTGAACTAAAGCGGCAACTTGATGTGGCGGATGAAGACATCGCGGCTGATCAACAAAGCGACTTGATGAGTCGCAAGGTAAGTGTTCTTGCGGTCACGTGGTAAGGGAGCCAAGCCGACTCCTTACAATATGTGCGTGAAATGCAGATAGTGCTGCTGCCGTGGAGAGTCTTCGGGCGAACTTGCTCAAGCCAAGGAGCAGGCGGAAGGAGTAATCTGGCGGACCTCGAAGGCGGTCGAGGAGTTAGCGACCGAAAGGGCCGCTGCCGCCGAGCAGGGAAGAGATAGCCGAAATGGCTGTGAAGTTAAAAGAGGCTACCGACCGCAATGAGGCTCTTGGGAAGGAGCGCCTAGCGGGGCAGGAAGACCTGCAGAAGGCCACCGCCAAAGCCAAGAATGCCCGTTTTGCAATGCGGGCTATGAAGGAAGAGCTGCGCCAGGCCGGTGAGATTGTAGCTGGCAAGCCTTTTCTGCTGCGCCGAAGGTTCACGGATTCAAAATATGCTCAGCTGGGCCAGCTGTGGTGTCCGGAGGACCCTTATATGGACTTAGCAGCGAGTGCGGCGGATGCCGTTTTGCATTTTCGAAGCCAGAAGGATCACCAGACGGAAGAGCTGTTTTGGTCTCAATTCCATAGTCCGGAGCGTTCACTTCCGTTGAATGATCGCTTGGCTGAGTGGGCTGAGCTAAATAGGTTGTCCGGGCTTGCTATGGCGGATATAGTGACCCATATCCGGCCGGATAGGCCCCAGCCAAAGAGTTACTTTGGCTTATTGCAGCAATTTCTTGGGGCGGTGCCGCATATCAAGGCGATGAAGCGGTCGGCCTGCATAGAGGGTGCGCGGATGGCGCCGCCCGTGTGAAGACACATTGGACAGAGATGGATGCCACCGCTGTTATGCGACTTCGGTTCGGATAATAACCGGCTACCCGCCGAGCACTATTTTGGCGGCGTCACTGGTGCTCGTGTAATAGAGTCGCAGTGCTCGAAAAATGTTACGTTCGAATGAACATTTATATGATGTAAAAATGATTTTTATGATGTAAACGCCTTTTATACTTGTGCGTTCAAGTAATAGAATATCTCCTTTGCGGCCTTTCATGTATACGTATGTATAACCTGAAAGATGGCAGTCGTCAAATTCAGCCCCCACGCACAAGGTGCGGGGGTGTTTGCAAAAAATAACGTATTTCACACTTAATCCGACGTCTCGGTCCTGTAAAGGAGGTGGTAGCGTAGCAAACGAGGCAACCGGACTATAATGCTTTATCACTTTCACTTAGCCATGGAGTTCGAGGGTGGGGCTACGACATAGCCCCTCGGGGCACCGTGCTCTCCGAACTTCGGGCGCCAGATGTGCCTGGCCGGGAAACGGCCCTTCGTCAAAGCGGAGGAATCCTAAACATTCCCAAGGTCGATCGAGTGGTTGACCAGTCTCTCATTGTATCACGACAGTCAGTTTTCGGCTTTCTCTACTGAGGTGCTCGCCCAGCCGAACTGGGGCACAATCGCAGTAGTTCTCCTGGAGCCGCATTAGCCGATGATACGGAACGTAAGGCAGCAAAACACAGGAGCCGGGCAAACCCAACATTTGACCAAAGACATGATTCGTAGCTGATGCATATAAGGCCTAACTCGAGACGCGAACACTCCCGAAGGTGTTCGGTCTTTATAATAGCGGCAAAACAAAGCCCTAAGCCCCTTGTGTCCGTGCACGGCAGGTTCTTACGGCGGCCGATGCCAAAATGCCGATCTACACTCTGGTTATACCGAAAGAACCAGGGGATTATAGCAACAAGAGACAGTAAGAAAGGTTTACGTAGGGTCTTAGTCCGAAAAGAGTCCTTGCAACGGGTCCCTACTGCACGCGTCTGCGCTGTGTCTCCGTTGTGCCGTAGTATCGGACGGGCGTGCACGCTGTTCATCTGTAAAAGAGAGGAACTTGGTTGGAAAAGAAATGCGTGCGAGAAAGTGCATAAAAATTGAAATATAGATTAAGAAAGCTGAGCCTATGCTAGCTCATTATGGCTTATATGCGCAAACCCTTGTGAAGGGGTGTGCGGCTAGGTAACCCTAGCTTATTTATTCCGGACTCGTCCAGCCGTGTCCGGGGTCTCAGGCGACCCGATGATGAAATGATGCCACGTGGACCGGGCATTTTAAGCGTAAGAGACGCGGAATGTGGTATTGTATTGAAGCGGACGAGAACTTCCCGTCCGGTGGTGCTTTATAGCCGGCTTAAGGGCCTGGCGCCACTCCTTTGAAGGAAGTGCGGCTATGCCGAATTGTAATAGGGTCTATCCCCACTTGCGGATTGTGTCCGGATATAGCAGGTTTAAGTCACTGCCGCCGTCCATCAACACCTGCGTTAATTGCAGTCCGTCTATTATGGGATCCGATATCAGGGCAGTCTATCCTGCGCTCCGGATACTTCTGGGCTAATCCAGATGGTCGAAAGTGATTGGTTTTGACATCCAACCTTGGTCCACTGGGGTGGATCGTCCGACACTTGTCATGGCGAGTGCCGTGTTGGCTTTCCGTGTTTATCACGTGAAGCAAGTTTACTGTTTTGACTTCTCGAGGGAAAGTCTTTTGACTTCCGGTGCTTTCTGCTTGGTGGGGCTCGTCATCGTCCTCGCTTGGCGTGCCGAGCCTTGTGTCCGGCGTTAAGTCTGCCGGACTGTTTGAAAACCCAACAATTTCGGTTGGTATGGTTTGCGTGCGTTCGAAGTCTTGTGGATTTGACATATCCGGTCTAAAATTTTGTTTAAATTTGATAGCTCGTCTGTTGTCCTTAAGAGGCCGTGTTTTATTGTCCGGCATGAGCTTTTGAATCCGGCGTTGACCGCTGTGCCTGTGGGCTTTTGTCTTTATTCGGTACCGATCTTTCCGGTACCGTGACTGTCCGTTTCCATCTCTGATCTCGGATGTACTCGGGTCGCTGGTGCTGCATCTTGCTAGCCAGCTGTCTTCTCCTGCGCAAAAGCGCGTCATGAGGCTTGTTAGCGCGGCCATTGTTCTTGGCTTCTCTTGGCCGAGGTGTCTGGCGAGCCATTCGTCTCGGACGTTATGTTTAAAAGCTGCTAAGGCTTCCGCGTCCGGACGATCGACTATTTGGTTCTTTTGGTAAGGAACCTGTTCCAGAATTGCGCATGACTCTCCGGGCTATTGGGTTATAAGGACTCAGATCGTCAAGATCCGGAGGGCGGACATAAGTCCCTTGAAAATTTGCTCTAAACGCGTCCTCAAGCTCTTCCCAACTTCCAATGATGTTTTACGGGAGGCTTTTGAGCCAATGCCGAGCTGGCCCTTTGAGCTTGAGGGTAGGTATTTTATGGCGTGGAGATCATCTCCTCTAGCCATGTGTATGTGTAGTATGTAGTCTTCTATCTAGACTTCGGGTCTGTTGTGCCGTCAGATGCCTCTATGTTTATGGGTTTAAACCTGCTGGATATTCATGATCCAGCACCTCATCGATGAAACATAAGCGGGTGTGCGGCGCCCTATTTGGGTGTGCCGCTGTCTTGAACACTTGTCGTGGTGTGTTACTTCCTGGGGTCCTCTTTTTTGGCCCGTAGATGGACCTAGTTGGGCCGTCCGTTTTACCAGGATTATCATTCGGCTTATGGGCGGCCCCGTTTGTCGCTTTGGGCCTGTCATCTGGCCGTCTATCCGGCCAGGCAGCCTCTTTATTTTTTGACTGTGAAGGCTCGATGGCTTCCTCGTCAAATTCTAGCAGCAACTTGCGCTTCGGGTAGCTCTTGGTTTGATGGCCATTGCCATATTTGTCTGCGGTCTTGAATACTTTGCTCCACTTCATTCTGAGCGTGTGTTCTGCTGTTTTGAGCTTCCGTTTCGCCTTCTTCAAACTTCTTGCAGTGGCGACGAGTTTTTTGCGTATGTTCTTATGCTCTGGTGTTGTGGCCGGACTGTTAATTGCTCTGTGAAGGGGTTGATTATCCGGCTCGTCCTGTTCGTCGTCTGCTGGCTTGCCCTGCTCTATCGCTGGGTCGTTAGGAAGGCTACTTTGATCGAGGAGGGACTTAGGGCGGCGTCTACGTCGCCGTTTTGGTTCTTTATCGGCGAGATTATCCTCTGCCGCGTCCCGTTGTTCCTCGTTATCGCTTCCCTTCGGGGTGTCCACCATGTATATGTCGTATGATGGGGTGGTCTTCCAGTGTCCTGTAGGCGCAGGTTCTTGGGAGTCTCCGGCATCGTCGTCCATACCGTCGATGTCTTCGGAGTCGTAGTCGAGTATGTCGGTTAAATCTTCGACGGTGGCTACGAAGTGGGTGGTGGGTGGGATCCGAATTTCTTCGTCATCCGCGTCCCAACCGTCCTGGCCGTAGTTCAGCCAGGGCTCTCCGGATAGCGAGAGATGCTTCAATGAATTTATGATATCGCCGAAGGGCGAGTGCTGAAAGATGTCTGCAGCGGTGAATTCCATGATCGGCGCCCACTCGGATTCGACTGGCAGGGGCGCAGGAGGCTCGGAGTCCGGCAGGGAGTCCGGCACCTCGGAGTCATAGGCTTTACGTGGGACAAGGTAAGTGTTCGGCTCCATCGCCGTAGGAATTGCGGCTCTCGAGGCGGTGTCCAGCCATCCGTCCTCGATCCAAGCGATCGGCTCCGGACTATGAGTCGGAGCGGATTCGTGTGCGGCCTCCAAGGGGCTGTCCGGCGGCAGAGTTAGGTCATACCCATCGTGACAGCGTGGCACGCCCGGCTGTGGCTCGGATCCATCGAGAATCAAGTCCCCGCGGATATCAGCCGTGAAGTTTAGGCTTCCAAACCTGACCTGACGGCCAGGGGCGTAGCTTTCGATCTACTCCAGATGGCCAAGGGAGTTGGCCCGCAGTCGAAGCCGCCGAATTTAAGATCTGTCCGGGAGAAAGGTCTCACCCAGGACTGCGTCGTTGTTGATTGAAGAGGCCATCAAGCCTATCGGTGACGACATAGAGGAACTCTCAATGAAAGCACCAATGTCGGTGTCAAAACCGGCGGATCTCGGGTAGGGGGTCCCGAACTGTGCGTCTAGGCGGATGGTAACAGGAGACAAGGGACACGATGTTTACCTGTGTTCGGGCCCTCTTGATGGAGGTAAAACCCTACGCCCCGCTTGATTGATATTGATATTGTGGATGTTTACAAGAGTGGATCTACCACGAGATCAAGGAGGCTAAACCCTAGAAGCTAGCCTATGGTATGATTGTAAGGGTTGTTGTGATTGTTGTCCCACGGACTAAAGCCATCCGGTTTATATAGACACCGGAGAGGGCTAGGGTTACATAGAGTCGGTTACAATGGTAGGAGATCTACATATCCGTATCGCCAAGCTTGCCTTCCACGCCAAGGAAAGTCCCATCCGGACACGAGGTGAAGTCTTCAATCTTGTATCTTCATAGTCTTGGAGTCCGGTCGATGATGATAGTCCGGCAAATGATAGTTCGGCTGATGATGGTAGTCCGGCTATCCGGACACCCCCTAATCCAGGACTCCCTCACTAGGGTGGTATGAATATGAGTATGCAGCAAACCGGATGTTGTTCGGAGTCCCGGATGAGATCCCGGACGTCACGAGGAGTTCCAGAATGGTCCGGAGGTAAAGATTTATATATAGGAAGACTTATTTTGGTTGCCGGAAAAGTTTCGCGCGTTATCGGTATTGTACCGGGAGTGCCGAAAGGGGTCCGGGGGTCCACCTGCCCCGGGGGGCCACATGGGCGGTAGGGGGTGCGCCTTGGCCTATATGGGCCAAGGGCGCCAGCCCCAAGAGGCCCATGCGCCAAGATATAAGAAAAAGGGGAGAGTCCTAAAGGGGGAAGGCACCTCCGAGGTGCCTTGGGGAGGATGGACTCCTCCCCTCTCGCCGCACCCTTCTTGGAGGAAGGGGCAAGGCTGCGCCCTCCCCCCTCTCTTGCACCTATAAAAAGGGAGGGGAGGGAGGGGTGGCCGCACCCATAAGCCCTGACGCCTCCCTCCTTCCTGCAACACCTCCTCCTCCTCCCGTAGTTGCTTGCCAAGCCTGCCGGAGTTCTGCTGCATCCACCACCACGCCCGTGCTGCTGGATCATCATCAACCTCTCCTTCCCCTTGCTGGATCAAGAAGGAGGAGACGTCATCCGCTGCACGTGTGTTGAACGCGGAGGTGTTGTCCGCTCGGCACTAGGTCATCGGTGATCTGAATCACGGCAGTACGACTCCATCATCCCGTTCCATTGAACGCTTCAAGACGCCGATCTACAAGTGCTATGTAGATGCAATCACTCTCCCATGACTCGTTGCTAGATGAACTCATAGATGGATCTTGGTGAAACCGTAGGAAAGAATTTAATTTTCTGCAACATTCCCCAACAGTGGCATCATGAGCTAGGTCTATGCGTAGTTCTCTATTGCACGAGTAGAACACAATTTTTTGTGGGCGTAGATGTTGTCAACTTTCTTGCCGCTACTAGTCTTATCTTGCTTCAGCGATATCGTGGGATGAAGCGGCCCGGACCGACCTTACACGTACGCTTACGTGAGACTGGTTCCACCGACTGACATGCACTAGTTGCATAAGGTGGCTAGCGGGTGTCATCTCTCCCACTTTAGTTGGAGCGGATTCGATGAAAAGGGTCCTTATGAAGGGTAAATAGAAGTTGACAAATCAAGTTGTGGCTTTCACGTAGGTAAGAAAACGTTCTTGCTAGAACCCTATTGCAGCCACGTAAAACTTGCAACAACTATTAGAGGACGTCTTACTTGTTTTTGCAGCAAGTGTTCTGTGATGTGATATGGCCAAAATTGTGATGAATGATGAATGATATATGTAATGTATGAGATCATGTTCTTGTAATAGGAATCACGACTTGCATGTCGATGAGTATGACAACCGGCGTGAGCCATAGGAGTTGTCTTTATTTTTTGTATGACCTGCGTGTCATTGAAGAACGCCATGTAAATTACTTTACTTTATTGCTAAACGCGTTAGCCATAGAAGTAGAAGTAGTCGTTGGCATGACAACTTCATGAAGACACGATGATGGAGATCATGATGATGGAGATCATGGTGTCATGCCGGTGACAGGATGATCATGGAGCCCCGAAGATGGAGATCAAAGGAGCTATATGATATTGGCCATATCATGTCACTACTATATAATTGCATGTGATGTTTATTATGTTTATGCATCTTGTTTACTTAGAACGACGGTAGTAAATAAGATGATCCCTCATAACAATTTCAAGAAAGTGTTCTCCCTAACTGTGCACCGTTGCTAAAGTTCGTCGTTTCGAAGCACCACGTGATGATCGGGTGTGATAGATCCTTACGTTCACATACAACAGGTGTAAGACAGTTTTACACATGCAATACACTTAGGTTAACTTGACGAGCCTAGCATGTACAGACATGGCCTCGGAACACAAGAGACCGAAGGTCGAACATGAGTCGTATGGAAGATACGATCAACATGGAGATGTTCACCGACGATGACTAGTCCGTCTCACGTGATGATCGGACACGGCCTAGTCGACTCGGATCATGTAACACTTAGATGACTAGAGGGATGTCAAATCTGAGTGGGAGTTCATTAAATAATTTGATTAGATGAACTTTATTATCATGAACAATAGTCTAAAATCTTTGCAAAATGTCTTGTAGATCAAATGGCCAACGCTCATGTCACCATGAACTTCAACGCGTTCCTAGAGAAAACCAAGCTGAAAGATGATGTTAACAACTTTCGGACTGGGTCCGGAACCTGAGGATTATCCTCAGAGCTTCCAAGAAACAATATGTCCTAGAAGCACCGCTAGGTGAAGCACCCATCCCATAGAACCAAGACGTTATGAACGCTTGGCAGTCTCGTGCTGATGATTACTCCCTCGTTCAGTGCGGCATGCTTTACAGCTTAGAACCGGGGCTCCAAAAGCGTTTTGAGCGACACGGAGCATATGAGATGTCCGAGGAGCTGAAACTAGTTTTCCAAGCTCATGCCCGGGTCGAAAAATATGAAGTCTCCGACAAATTCTATAGTTGTAAGATGGAGGAAAATAGTTCTGTCAGTGAGCACATACTCAAAATGTCTGGGTTGCACAACCGCCTGTCCCAGCTGGACATCAACCTCCAGACGAGGCGGTCATTGACAGAATCCTTGATCGCTCCCACCAAGCTACAAGAGCTTTGTGATGAACTACAATATGCGGGGGATGGTGAAAACTATTCCTGAAGTATTTTCAATGCTGAAGTCGTGAGAGGTAGAAATCAAGAAGGAGCATCAAGTGTTGATGGTCAATAAAACCACTAAGTTCAAGAAGGGCAAGGGAAAGAAGAACTTCAAGAAGGACGGCAAGGATGTTGCCGCGCCCGGTAAGCCAGTTGCCGGGAAGAAGTCAAAGAATGGACCCAAGCTTGAGACTGAGTGCTTTTGTTGCAAAGGGAAGGGTCATCGAAGCTTAAACTGCCCCAAATACTTAGCAGACAAGAAGGCCGGCAACACTAAAGGTATATTTGATATACATGTAATTGATGTGTACCTTACCAGTACTCGTAGTAACTCCTGGGTATTTGATACCGATGTCGTTGCTCATATATGTAACTCACAACAGGAGCTGCAGAATAAACGGAGACTGGCGAAGGACGAGGTGACGATGAGCGTCGGGAATGGTTCCAAGGTCGATGTGATCGCCGTCGGCACGCTACCTCTACATTTACCTACGGGATTAGTTTTAAACCTCAATAATTGTTATTTAGTGCCAAGTTTGAGCTTGAACATTGTATCAGGATCTCGTTTAATACGAGATGGCTACTCATTTAAATCCGAGAATAATGGTTGTTCTATTTATATGAGAGAAATGTTTTATGGTCATGCTCCGATGGTCAATGGTTTATTCTTAATGAATCTCGAACGTAATGTTACACATGTTCATAGTGTGAATACCAAAAGATGTAAAGTTGATAACGATAGTCCCACATACTTGTGGCAATCGCCGCCTTTGGTCACATTGGTGTCAAGCGCATGAAGAAGCTCCATCTTGATGGACTTTTAGAGTCTCTCGATTATGAATCATTTGACACATGCGAACCATGCCTCATGGGCAAGATGACCAAGACTCCGTTCTCCGGAACAATGGAGCGAGCAACCAACTTATTGGAAATCATACATACCGATGTGTGCGGTCCAATGAGCGTTGAGGCTGGCGGAGGATATCGTTATGTTCTCACTCTCACTGATGACTTGAGTAGATATGGGTATGTCTACTTGATGAAACACAATTCTGAGACCTTTGAAAAGTTCAAGGAATTTCAGAATGAAGTAGAGAATCAACGTGACCGAAAGATAAAATTCTTGCGATCAGATCGTGGAGGAGAATATTTAAGTCACGAATTTGGTACACACTTAAGGAAATGTGGAATCGTTTCACAACTCACGCCGCTGGAACACCTCAACGTAACGGTGTGTCCGAACGTCAGAATCGCACTCTATTGGATATGGTGCGATCTATGATGTCTCTTCTTGATTTACCGCTATCATTTTGGGGATACGCTCTAGAGACAGGTACATTCACTTTAAATAGGGCACCGTCTAAATCCGTTGAGACGACACCGTATGAATTATGGTTTGGGAAGAAACCTAAGCTGTCGTTTCTAAAAGTTTGGGGATGCGATGCTTATGTCAAGAAACTTCAACCTGAAAAGCTCGAACCCAAGTCGGAAAAATGCGTCTTCATAGGATACCCTAAGGAAACCATTGGGTATACCTTCTACCTTAGATCCGAAGGCAAGATCTTTGTTGCCAAGAACGGATCCTTTCTGGAAAAAGAGTTTGTCTCGAAAGGAGTAAGTGGGAGGAAAGTAGAACTCGATGAAGTACTACCTCTTGAACCGGAAAGTAGTGCAGCTCAGGAAAATGTTCTTGTGGTGCCTACACCGACTGGAGAGGAAATTAATGATGATGATCAAGGTACTTCGGATCAAGTTGCTACTGAACCAGAGGTCCACTAGGACACGCCCGCACTGCAGTGGTACGGCAACCATGTCCTCGAAATCATGTTGTTAGACAATGGTGAACCTTGAACTATGAAGAAGCGATGGCGGGCCCAGATTCCAACAAATGGCTTGAAGCCATGCAATCCGAGATAGGATCCATGTATGAAAACAAAGTATAGACTTTGACAGACTTGCCCGATGATCGTGGCGATAGAAAACAAATGGATCTTTAAGAAGAAGAAGATGGACGCGGATGGTAATGTTACCATCTATAAAGCTCGACTTGTCGCTAAGGGTTATCGACAAGTTCAAGGGATTGACTACGATGAGACTTTCTCTCCCGTAGCGAAGCTTAAGTCCGTTCGAATCATGTTAGCAATTGCCGCATACTATGATTATGACATATGGCAGATGGACGTCAAAACAGCATTCCTTAACAGTTATCTTAAGGAAGAGATGTATATGATGCAGCCGGAAGGTTTTGTCGATCCTAAGAATGCTAACAAGGTATGCAAGCTCCAGCGATCCATTTATGGGCTGGTGCAAGCATCTCGGAGTTGGAACATTCGCTTTGATGAGATGATCAAAGCGTTTGGGTTTATCTTGAGACTTATGGAGAAGCCTGCGTTTACAAGAAAGTGAGTGGGAGCTCTGTAGCATTTCTCATATTATATGTAGATGACATGCTTTTGATGGGAGATGATATAGAACTTTTGGACAGCATTAAGGCCTACTTGAATAAGAGTTTTTCAATGAAGGACCTTGGAGAAGCTGCTTACATATTAGGCATCAAAATCTATAGGGATAGATCGAGGCGCCTCATAGGTCTTTCTAAAGCGCATACCTTGATAAGATTTTGAAGAAGTTCAAAATGGATCAGTCCAAGAAAGGGTTCTTGCCTGTTTTGCAAGGTGTGAAATTGAGCTCGGCTCAATGCCCGACCACGGACAAAAGATAAAGAAGAGATGAGTGGCATCCCTATGCCTCAGCCATATGATCTATTATGTATGCCATCTTTGTGTACCAGACCTGATGTAAACCTTGCCGTAAGTTTGGTAGGAAGGTACCAAAGTAATCCCGGAAAGGAACATTTGGACAGCGGTCAAGAATATCCTGAAGTACACGAAAAGGACAAAGGACATGTTTCTCGTTTATGGAGGTGACGAAGAGCTGCGTCGTAAAGGGTTACGTCGATGCTAGCCCGACCTGATTTGAATGACTCAAAGTCACAAACCGGATACGTGTATATGTTAAATGGTGGAAGCGATGGCGGTGCAGCTGCAAGCGAGGCGTCGTGGCGGGATCTACATGTGAAGCAGTACATGGCAGCCTCGGAGGCAGCACATGAAGCAATTTGGGTGAAGGAGTTCATCACCGACCAAGGAGTCATACCCAATGCGTCGGAGCCGATCAAACTCTTACGTGACTACACTGGAGCTATTGCACTTGCCAAGGAGCCCTGGTTTCACAAGAAGACCAGGCACATCAAGCGTCGCTTCAACTCCATTCGTGAAAATGTTCAAGATGGGGACATAGAAATTTGCAAAGTGCATACGGATCTGAATGTCGCAGATCCGTTGACTAAACCTCTTCATCGAGCAAAACATGAACAACACCAGAACTCTATGGGTGTTCGATTCATCACAATGTAACTAGATTATTGACTCTAGTGCAAGTGGGAGACGGTTGGAAATATGCCCTAGAGGCAATAATAAAAGTATTATTATTATATTTCCTTGTTCATGATAATTGTCTTTTATTCATGCTATAATTGTATTATCCGGAAATCATAATACACGTGTGAATACATAGACCACAATATGTCCCTAGTGAGCCTCTAGTTGACTAGCTCGTTGATCAACAGATAGTCATGGTTTCCTGACTATGGACATTGGATGTCATTGATAACGGGATCACATCATTAGGAGAATGATGTGATGGACAAGACAATCCTAAGCTAAGCACAAGATCGTGTAGTTCGTTTTGCTAGAGCTTTTCCAATGTCAAGTATCTCTTCCTTAGACCATGAGATCGTGTAACTCCCGGATCTTTGTAGGAGTGCTTTGGGTGTACCAAAGCGTCCTGGCGTAATGGGTGACTATAAAGGTGCATTACAGGTATCTCCAAAAGTGTCTGTTGGGTTGACACGGATCGAGACTGGGATTTGTCACTCCGTATGGCGGAGAGGTATCACTGGGCCCACTCGGTAGTGCATCATCATAATGAGCTCAAAGTGACCAAGTGTTTGGTCACGGGATCATGCATTACGGTACGAGTAAAGTGACTTGCCAAAGAACGAGATTGAACGAGGTATTGGGATACCGACGATCGAATCTCGGGCAAGTAAAATACCGATTGACAAAGGGAATAGTATACGGGGTTGATTGAATCCTCGACATCGTGGTTCATCCGATGATATCATTGAGGAGCATGTGGGAGCCAACATGGGTATCTAGATCCCGCTGTTGGTTATTTCCCGAGAGCCGTCTCGGTCATGTTCAGATGTCTCCCGAACCCGTAGGGTCTACACACTTAAGGTTCGGTGATGCTAGGGTTGTATGAATATGAGTATGCAGCAAACCGAATGTTGTTGAGTCCGGATGAGATCCGGACATCACGAGGAGTTCGGAATGGTCCGGAGGTAAAGATTTATATATAGGAAGTCTTATTTTGGTCGCGGAAAAGTTTCGCGTTATCGGTATTGTAACGGAGTGCCGAAAGGGGTCCGGGGGTCCACCGGGGGGGTCCACCTGCCCCGGGGGGGCACATGGGCGGTAGGGAGTGCGCATTGGCCTATATGGGCCAAGGGCACCAGCCCCAAGAGGCCCATGCGCCAAGATATAAGAAAAAGGGGAGAGTCCTAAAGGGGGAAGGAACCTCCGAGGTGCCTTGGGGAGGATGGACTCCTCCCCCCTCTTGGCCGCACCCCTTCCTTGGAGGAAGGGGCAAGGCTGCGCCCTCCCCCGCTCTTGCACCTATATAAAGGGAGGGGAGGGAGGGGTGGCTGCACCCATAAGCCCTGACGCCTCCCTCCTCCCTGCAACACCTCCTCCTCCTCCCGTAGTTGCTTCCACGAAGCCTCGCCGAGTTCTGCTGCATCCACCACCACGCCCGTCGTGCTGCTGGATCATCATCAACCTCTCCTTCCCCCTTGCTGGATCAAGAAGGAGGAGACGTCATCTGCTCCGTACGTGTGTTGAACGCGGAGGTGCTGTCCGCTCAGCACTAGGTCATCGGTGATTTGAATCACGACGAGTACGACTCCGTCATCCCCGTTCCATTGAACGCTTCCGCCTTGTGATATACAAGTGGTATGTAGATGCAATCACTCTCCCATGACTCGTTGCTAGATGAACTCATAGATGGATCTTGGTGAAACCGTAGGAAAAATTTTAATTTTCTGCAACGTTCCCCAACAGAGTTTGCCCTCAGTCTCTTTGGATCATGGATCTTCTCGGGTGTACTCATCTGACTCTTATCCACCTTTTCACTTCTCCCAGATTCCAGCAGACCAACTCTCTCGTTTACAAAACCTGGCGGTGGAGTTAATGTTGGGGAACATTGCAGAAAATAAAAAATTTCTACGCTTCACCAAGATCAATCTATGGAGTCATCTAGCAACGAGAGAGAGGATTGCATCTACATACCCTTGTAGATCGCGAGCGGAAGCGTTCAAGAGAACGGGGTTGAGGGAGTCGTACTAGCCGTGATCCAAATCACCGATGGTCCTAGTGCCGAACGGACGGCACCTCCACATTCAACACACGTACGGTTGGGGAAGACGTCTCCTCCTTCTTGATCTAGCAAGGGGGAGGGAGAGGTTGATGGAGATCCAGCGGCACGACGGCGTGGTGGTGGAAGTAGCGGCGATCTCGGCAGGGCTTCGCCAAACTCAGCGAGAGGGAGAGGTGTTGCGAGGGGAGAGGGAGGCGCCAGGGACTAGGGTGCGGCTGCCCTCCCTCCCCCCACTATATATAGGGCCCCGGGGGGGGCGCCGGCCCTAGGAGATCCCTTCTCCAAGGGGCGGCGGCCAAGGGGTGGCTTGCCCCCAAGCCAGTGGGCGCCCCACCCCTAGGGTTTCCAACCCTAGGCGCAGGGGAGGCCCAAGGGGGGCGCACCAGCCACCAGGGGCTGGTTCCCTTCCCCACTTCAGCCCATGGGGACCTCCGGGATAGGTGGCCCCACCCGGTGGTCCCGGTACAATACCGGTGACCCTCGAAACTTTCCCGATGGCCAAAAACGGACTTCCTATATATAATTCTTCACCTCCGGACCTTTCTGGAACTCCTCTTGACGTCCGGGATCTCATACGGGACTCCGAACAACTTTCGGGTTACCGCATACTAATATCTCTACAACCCTAGCGTCACCGAACCTTAAGTGTGTTGACCCTACGGGTTCGGGAGACACGCAGACATGACCGAGACGACTCTCCGGCCATTAACCAACAGCGGGATTTGGATACCCATGTTGTCTCCCACATGCTCCTCGATGATCTCATCGGATGAACCACGATGTCAAGGATTCAAGTAATCCCGTATACAATTCCCTTTGTCAATCGGTACGTTACTTGCCCGAGATTCGATCGTCGGTATCCCAATACCTTACTCTATCTCGTTATCGCAAGTCACTTTACTGCATCAGTAATGCATGATCTCGTGACCAACCACTTAGTCACTTTGAGCTCATTATGATGATGCATTACCGAGTGGGCCCAGAGATACCTCTCTGTCATATGGAGTGACAAATCCCAGTCTCGATCCGTGTCAACCCAACAGACACTTTCGGAGATACCTGTAGTATACCTTTATAGTCACCCGCCATTGCCAGGACGCTTGGTACACCCAAAGCACTCCTACGGCAGCCGGGAGTTACACGATCTCATGGTCTAAGGAAAAGATACTTGACATTGGAAAAGCTCTAGCAAACGAACTACACGATCTTGTGCTATGCTTAGGATTAGGTCTTGTCCATCACATCATTCTCCCAATGATGTGATCCCTTTATCAATGACATCCAATGCCCATGGTCAGGAAACCGTGACCATCTATTGATAAACGAGCTAGTCAACTAGAGGCTCACTAGGGACATGTTGTGGTCTATGTATTCACACATGTATTACGATTTCCGGATAACACAATTAGAGCATGAATAATAGACAATTATCATGAACAAGGAAATATAATAATAATCATTTTATTATTGCCTATAGGGCATATTTCCAACAGTCTCCCACTTGCACTAGAGTCAATAATCTAGTTACGTTGTGATGAATCGAACCCCCATAGAGTTCTGGTGTTGATCATGTTTTGCTCGCGGAAGAGGTTAGTCAACGGATCTGCGACATTCAGGTCCGTATGCACTTTGCAAATATCTATGTCTCCATCTTGAACATTTTCACGAATGGAGTTGAAGCGACGCTTGATGTGCCTGGTCTTCTTGTGAAACCTGGGCTCCTTGGCAAGGGCAATAGCTCCAGTGTTGTCACGGGAGAGTGTGATCGGCCCCGACGCATTAGGTATGACTCCTAGGTCGGTGATGAACTCCTTCACCCAGATTGCTTCATGCGCTGCCTCCGAGGCTGCCATGTACTCCGCTTCACATGTAGATCCCGCCACGACGCTTTGCTTGCAAATCGCACCAGCCATCGCCCCACCATTCAAAATAAACACGTATCCGGTTTGTGACTTAGAGTCATCCAGATCTGTGTCGAAGCTAGCATCGATGTAACCCTTTACGACGAGCTCTTCGTCACCTCCATACATGAGAAACATGTCCTTAGTCCTTTTCAGGTACTTCAGGATATTCTTGACCGCTGTCTAGTGTTCCATGCCAGGATTACTTTGGTACCTTCCTACCAAACTTACGGCAAGGTTTACATCAGGTCTGGTACATAGCATGGCATACATGATAGACCCTATGGCCGAGGCATAGGGGACGACACTCATCTTTTCTCTATCTACTACCGTGGTCGGACATTGAGCCGAGCTCAATTTCACACCTTGCAACACAGGCAAGAACCCCTTCTTGGACTGATCCATATTGAACTTCTTCAATATCTTATCAAGGTATGTGCTTTGTGAAAGACCTATGAGGCGTCTCGATCTATCTCTATAGATCTTGATGCCTAAGATGTAAGCAGCTTCTCCAAGGTCCTTCATTGAAAAACACTTGTTCAAGTAGGCCTTAATGCTATCCAAAAGTTCTATATCATTTCCCATCAAAAGTATGTCATCCACATATAATATGAGAAATGCTACAGAGCTCCCACTCACTTTCTTGTAAACGCAGGCTTCTCCATAAGTCTGCATAAACCCAAACGCTTTGATCATTTCATTAAAGCGAATGTTCCAACTCCGAGATGCTTGCACTAGCCCATAGATGGAGCGCTGGAGCTTGCATACCTTGTTAGCATTCTTAGGATTGACAAAACCCTCCGGCTACATCATATACAGTTCTTCCTTAAGATGGCCGTTAAGGAATGTCGTTTTGACGTCCATTTGCCATATCTCATAATCATAGTATGCGGCAATTGCTAACATGATTCGGACGGACTTCAGCTTTGCTATGGGAGAGAAAGTCTCATCGTAGTCAACCCCTTGAACTTGTCGATAACCCTTAGCGACAAGTCGAGCTTTATAGATGGTAACATTTCCATCCGCGTGCGTCTTCTTCTTAAAGATCCATTTATTTTCTATCGCTCGCCGATCATCGGGCAAGTCTGTCAAAGTCCATACTTTGTTTTCATACATGGATCCTATCTCGGATTGCATGGCTTCAAGCCATTTGTTGGAATCTCACTACAAGAAATATGCTATCTTGTGACCTCCACTATTGGTCACTGAAAGGTCATAGTTTTTCATTTGCGACCTTTTTGTGACAAAAAATAGAAGGTCAAAAGTCGAGGGTCGATTAGCGACTATAGCGACCTTCTGTGTGATATGTAAAAGGTCGTTGGTTCTTTGACCAAATTTTTGATCACTAGCAACCTCCCCAGGCCATGTAGGCATCCAGCATGGCAAGCTGATGTGGCACAAGATTCAGCCCGGTCCAATTTAGTTTTCTACATGGGCCTAGCCCATTAATTCGGCCTTTTTCCTGTATTTTTTTCCTGTGATTTTAGTAGCTACATGGGTCCGGCCCAACAATTCAGCCTTTGATTTCTTTGCATGGCCCTTTTAACAGCAGGTTTTCTTTTGATCTTTGTTTGGGCCATTATATTTTATAGCTTGTCCCACCAATCAAATTGGTGCCACTTGTCATCATCTCACACATTGGGCCCACTTGACAGAAATTTCAAAATTGCTCAAATTATTTTCATAAATGGGTCCCACAAGTCAGGTATCCATTCCACAAACCAGATTCAATGCCAATATATTTTCCAAAGACATAAATGCATTTCAGGTAAACAATATTATTCTAAGAATATGTACATAACTCCCAACATTTGAATAACAATTAGCAAGGACATATACATCAAATTCTCAGCAAAATCAGCAGTACATCCAAATTCCAAGGGCAACATTACAACAAAGTCCTGCATCTCCCTAGGAGCAGGAGGGACAAGAGAGCATGCATGAAGGCCTGCATGCCTTGCTTCTTCCAACTTCGTCCTAGAGCTCACGTCAAAACATGAATGCAGGCAATCATCTGCATGTTATAAAACAAAATGGTTATGAACAAAATGTATGAACTGAAAGGAGCAAGCTATTTTGTATTTGAGAAACTGAAAAATGCACGAACAATTTTTCAGAAGATACTGGACTTTTGTGCATGCATTTAGACAGGAAAACAAGGGCTTGTAGTATACACATTAATTAGAACAGGATCGCAAGACACAAATATAAGCTAGAATTGACAAGTACACATTAATTTTAACATAGCATCACTAGCTCTCTTGTTGTATGCATATTAAACCATATGGAAAAATGCTCAGGAGTGGGATTTTTGTTGGAAGGGACTTACGGTGGCCACCGACTTGTTCTTGGGGTTCTTCTGCTTGAACTCCACGCGGAACTCGCCCATGACAATAACCAACCAGCAAACAGCAAGTTCAGAACAACGGCCGCCCGGAAACCACGGGGAAACAGGAAGGTGGTAAACATAAGGGCAGGTGAAACTAATAATTAACATCACAGGAGAGAAAACATAGATTGACTATATAATAACAGTATATTCTTTAGCAAAAGATGCCGCTAGGACCTATCTGATTAGTGAACAGTATATTCCAACACAAACACATGACAACAAAATCCTCTTCAATTTAACATGAGATATATAATCATAAGTCACATCTAGCAACCTGTCTAGACTCTGGACATTATTACATAGAGCATCCTCTTCAAATTCCAATCTTTCTCTTCTTCACATATACTCTGTACAACATAATAGACAAGCCAAGCAAAATCTTCTAACTTGGTGGTAACAAGTGTACATATTTCAACTTTGAATGCCTTCAGATTCATTAGCAACTACCCAGACGCAAGGAGAGGAGGAGAGCATACCTCGGTTGCCGTCAACAGCCCAGTAGGGTCCTCTGTTTCTACAAATCGCAACTTGTCGCCGAGCTCCACTAGTCTGCCATGGCACTCAGGAACCAGCTTCAGCCCATTGAGCTGCAACAAACGCACACACGACGATTTTGTGAATGCCATGTGAATGTTATGGAATCCAAACAAAAGTCTAAGAATGTACCCCTAAAATACATCTGGAACTTCAGTATTTCCGATTTCGTGGTACAATGAAAGAGTAGTTCAATTGAAGAATTTAGCTTGCCATTCTCAATTTTACTACTTAAAGACATAATGTAACAAATGTTGGATACTTCACAACAAGCAAATAGTGCAATAAATTCACTGGTCTATGGATACGATCATGTACAACATGAGAACACACTACAGCCAGAACTTGCAGCCAGACCTTCCTAGAATTTTATGCACAACAACAACAAATTAGCTATATGAACATGTATTAATTCAAGCTAACAACCGTTGCATAAAAGGAACTGCTGGTGCTGGCAAACCACACCTCATTCTAATAATGTTCACAAGTATATAATAAGGTTGATGCCGAGCGGACTGCGCACCTCCTGGATGAATGCCTTGGCCTCTATCTTTGTTGCTGCTGCTGCACAAGAAGAAGAAGATGAGACATGTGCTAGGAAGGAAGGAATGGATCAAGAAACAACAAAGGAGCAGCAGGTAGCTGACCTTTGTGCCCTTGACGTTGGAGCTCCATGGACCTGAGCTTGGTAGTGACCAATCAATAGCCGCTGCACAAGGAGAGAGAGAGAGAGAGGAAAACAGAGGTTAATCATGGGTACCTTGGCAAATGGGCAATCTTACAATTTCTTTTAACATTAGTGTCGTTGCCATCATAAGTTCAGGTATGAATAAATTCTGAACATTACATATGGTACAATTCAGTTGAAATGTTATGCGAACATTCCATATCATATCTTGGCCATTGTAAAGAAAGGCATGCATATATAGCTGACCAACAGATATCATTTAGTAGACATGGAAAAACAGCAAAGAATCTTGTCTTGATATACATATCTAATTAGAGGTGAATTGCCAGATGTGACCTGGAAAGATTGCCTTCTTTCATGAATGAAAGTATGATCTCTCCATGGCCAATTTGATGTTTGTTCAACAATTTACCCTCTGCATTTATCATTTATTTTTCAAGTGTCATTTAATATATGCAGAAAGCAAAAGAGAATAGTAGTGGCTTCACTGCTGTTGGTGATGCCTTTGCCTCCTAATAACATTGTATGGCAATCAAGAAACTTGTACTGGTCTAATACTACATGATACTCACAACGAAACAAGTATGATTGATGTCCAGAACACCAAACAGCTCAAAAAGCTATCCTGGATTCAGCCTAACTGGCGAGGTCGAGGCAGCAGCCACAGGCTGAGCTAAAATATAGCAACACACTGCTTGCACACACAAAAATACAGGCTCGCCAACTCTTAATCAATTCATATAATATATATTCCTGCACATGGTACTGCAACTGGTACCTGGGCGTCGAGGAAGGAGCAGGCGGCCTCGAGGGCGAGCTCGAGGGCACGGAACTCGAAGAGGAGCTCGTCGCCCTTGGCGCGCTGGAGGAGGCGGCGCTGCAGCTCGGCGGCGTACTGGAAGACGTAGTTGTCGAGGGAGTTGAGGAGGAGCACCTCGTCGGCGGTGATGACGCAGCGGATCTGCACGAGGTTGACGACGATGGGGCGCTCACGGCCGAGGATGGTGGAGGGGTAGACGAAGAGCGGGTCGAGGAGGCAGAGGTCGCGGGTGTGGAGCTCGCAGCGGCGCATCATGGTGGCCTTGTCGACCTCGAGCATCTGCATGGCGCATCATGGCGGATCCAGCTGCGCGTGCCGCTGCCGCGCTTCTTGAGGTTGGGCACTTCGAGGCCGGCCGGGAAATCCCGTCATCTTGGTCGTTGCCGTGGCGCGGATGCAGCTCCATCGATCGCAGCTCGAGCCATGAACAGTAGAAGAGGACGGGGCTCGCGGGATCCGCGGCGGCAAACGGTTGCGGCGTGCTAGAACTAGGCCGTAGATCTGGTCGAGGCCGTCTGGGTGGAGAGGCAGAGGGCGAGGTGCGGGCGGTAGAACCTAGGACGACGACCACAACGGGTGGGGGCGGCGAGGTCAGGGCGGTGGAGTGCCTAGGGTGGTGGAAGGGAGGGGCGGCGGGGGAGGAATCGAGAGATGGGGACGAGGGAGGAAGGGTGTGATGGCGGCGAGATCGGGAGGGGGGCGGCGGCGGCGAGGAGATGGGGACAGGGGAGGAAGGGTCGATCTGAGCTAGGGTTTGGGCTGCGGGTGGGGCTATCTTTTTTTTTCTTTTTTTCTGTAGATAGATGGATGGATGGATGTGGGATGGATGGATGGGCGCCATGTCATCGATCCGTGGGAAGAGTCCTGATTGGTTCGAAAAACCAGTGATTTAAAAAAGTGTCTAAGTACTAAAAATAGAGGGATTTTGTGAAGTAGCTATCAAAAATATTTTGCAAAATGGGACCACACAAATTTTCACTAGAGTTAGACCACATTTTATGGATAAGGACCAATTTCTATGCATTTATGATCTTTCTAGCTATTTTTAATCATTTTTTGAGTGCCAAAAATAAATTTTTTTGTGAAGGAACTACCATATATTTTTTGCAAAATTGTATCAAATCAATTTTCTAAAATACTATGAAATATTTAATGCACAATTGACCAAATGGTTGGGTGTAAAAAGTTTTGATCCACCTCTCATGAAAAAGACAAATTTCCGCCGATTTAGTTGGAAGCGGGTCAAATTTGAACTGTAGCTTCCTTGTACTTTGCTCTCTATTTTTTCCAAAAATCATTTCTAAGTACATAAGTATCTATTTAATCAGAGAAACACCAAAAAAATTCCAAGATTCAACCACTAACTAGGAACGGTCATTCCCGCCGTTTTGACCACATTTTGAAACGGGCATAAAAAATTCAAAAAAAATCAAAAAATTGGGAAACCTTCGCATTGTGTCATTATATGTGGCCAAGTTCCCAGGAAAAATAACAAACTTGTAATACGGCTATTATTTTAAAAAAGGGTTCTCAGAAACGAGCTATCACGTGTGGAGATCAATTGCTTTCAAGCCAAATGATCAATTTATGGCCACATTCATGGCATAGTTTGTTCAAATGATCTCATATTGTGCACAAGGGTGCATATTGGAACGGCAAACAATGTTGCCTAAGGAAGTTTTCATTTTCTTCGGACGAAAAAATCATTTTCCATTTTTCGAGTGCCCAAAAGGAGGTTTTTTTGTGAAGGACCTCCAAAATAATTGTTGCAAAATTGGACCAAATAATTTTTCTAAAATACTATGACATATTTAATGCACAATTGACCAAATTGTTGGGTGTAAAAAGTTTTGATCCACCTCTCATGAAAAAGACAAATTTCCATGGATTCGGTTGGAAGCGGGTCAAATTTGAACTATAGCTGCCTTGTACTGTGCTCTTTATTTTTTCCAAAAATCATTTATAGGTACATAAGTATCTATTTAATCAGAGAAACACCAAAAAAATTCCAAGATTCAACCACTAGCTAGGAACGGTCAAGCCCGCCGTTTTGACCGCATTGTGAAACGGGCATAAAAAATTCAAAAAAAATCAAAAAATTGGAAAACCTTCGCATTGTGTCATCATATGTGACCAAGTTTCCAGGAAAAATAATAAACTTGTAATACGGTAATTATTTGAAAAAAAGTGTTCTCAGAAATGAGCTATCATGCGTGAAGATTCACGGCTTTCAAGCCAAATGATCAATCTTATGGCCACATTCATGGCATAGTTTGTCAAAATGATCTCATATTGTGCACGAGGGTGCATCTTGGAATTCCAAACAATGTTGCCTAAGGAAGTTTTCATTTTCTTTGCACGGAAAATTCATTTTCATTTTCCGAGTGCCCAAAAGGAGGGTTTTTGTGAAGGAACTACCAAATAATTGTTGCAAAATTGGACCTAATAAATTTTATAAAATACTAGGCCATATATAATGCACAATTGACAAAATGGTTGGGTGTCAAATTTTTGATCCACCTGCGGTAAAAAGACAAATTCCCGTCGATTCAATTTGAAGCGGGTCAAATTTGAACTGCAGCTGCCTCATAGTTTGCTCTTTATTTTTCCAAAAATCATTTCTAGGTAAATAAGTATCTATTTAATCAGAAATACATGGTTTGATGGCGAGACATCGAGGTTTGACGGTGGCGAGGGCCCCAACTCTAGAGCGTGGCTCGCATGCCGCCAGCGTGGTCATCAGCGTGACCGTGGCGTTGCCATGTGTTACAGGCGGCCTAGGCATGTTAGTGGGTTGGGCACTCCCGGTAGGTGCTAGGAAGAAAATCACAACATAAGATTCTCACGAGGAGACCGTTCGATGCTCAAACATGAATAAGCAGCCAAGTGTTTGATTTGCGATGCGGAAATGCACATGGCTAATGGGCGTGAGTTTTGGCTGAGGATGATCGGTTACTAAGAAGACCGTCTTCACAAATTTTCACCTCAAAAGGAGGAGCCTAGGTGGTACTTGCTTTACAAACTACCACACCGGACATAAATCTGAATGTTGAAGCTGGGCTCAAAATAATGAATGGATTGAGCTGGCATTTGGTGAAGGATGGTTATTTGGGCATAGGAAAGCACTGTAGAAAATGGATACCATTTGGACATGCCAAAGTGGTACTTACTTCACAAAGTGCTGCTCTGAACAGAATAGGAAAATGAATATTTTCGAATTATTTTTAAACTAGGAAAGGAATGTTTTTACGTATTTGACGAAGATATGACCCAAAGAATTTATGAGATTTTTTTGGGAATTTTGGGAATGACAGAAATATAGGTTGCTTCACAACCTGGGGCAAAAACTGCCACATGGACATGACACATAGGCAAAACTGATGAGGTGGCGCCTAGTCATAGCAATAAGTACTAATGCATCCACGTTCACAACCTCATGACCATTTGTATTGGTCGTAATCAGGTAGAAATAAGGTCATGGACCACTGTTGTCTGCTTTTATGACCATTTGGTCTAAGGCAATTCAGGGTTTGAGCCCTTCTAAGCGAAATGGCCGTGGATTTACGACCAATTCAGCTAGGGTCACTAAGAAAAGGTCACTAGTTGACATATTTCTTATAGTGTCTGGGCCCGCCATTGTTTCTTCATAGTTCGAAGGTTCACCGTTGTCTAACAACATGATTTCCAGGACAGGGTTGCCATACCACTCGGGTGTGGAACGTGTCCTTGTGGACCTACGAAGTTCAGTAGTAACTTGATCCGAAGTACCTTGATCATCATCATTAGTTTCCTCTCTAGTCGGTCACGAGGCACCAGGAACATCTTCTTGAGCTGCGCTACTTACGGTTCAAGAGGTAGTACTTCATCAAGTTCCACTTTCCTCCCACTTACTTCTTTCGAGAGAAACTCTTTCTCCAGAAAGGACCCGTTCTTGGCAACAAAGATCTTGCCTTCGGATCTGAGGTAGAAGGTATACCCGATGGTTTCCTTAGGGTATCCTATGAAGATGCATTTTTCCGACTTGGGTTCAAGCTTTTCAGGTTGAAGTTTCTTGACATAAGCATCGCATCCCCAAACTTTTAGAAACGACAGCTTAGGTTTCTTCCCAAACTATAATTCATACGGTGTCGTCTCAACGGATTTAGACGGTGCCCTATTTAAAGTGAATGTAGTTGTCTCTAGGCGTATCCCCAAAATGATAGCGGTAAATCGGTGAGTGACATCATAGATCGCACCATATCCAATAGAGTGCGATTCTGACGTTCGGACACACCGTTATTTACCGAGGTATTCGGTAGCGTGAGTTGTGAAACGATTCCACACTTCCTTAAGTGCGTACCAAATTCATGACTTAAATATTCTCCCCCATGATCTGATCGTAAGAACTTTATCTTTCGGTCACGTTGATTCTCTACCTCATTCTAAAATTCCTTGAACTTTTCAAAGGTCTCAGACTTGTGTTTCATCAAGTAGACATACCCATATCTACTCAAGTTGTCAGTGAGTGAGAACATAACGATATCCTCCACGAGCCTCAACGCTCATTGGACCGCTTTTACATCGGTATGTATGATTTCCGATAAGTTGGTTGCTCGCTCCATTGTTCGGAGAAACGAGTCTTGGTCATTTGCCCATAAGGCATGGTTATGACGTGTCAAATGATTCGTAATCAAGACACTCCAAAAGTCCATCGACATGGAGCTTCTTCATGTGTTTGACACCAATGTGACCAAGGCGGCGATTGCCACAAGTATGTGGGACTATCGTTATCAACTTTACATCTTTTGGTATTCACACTATGAATATGTGTAACATCACGTTCGAGATTCATTAAGAATAAACCATTGACCAGCGGGGCATGACCATAAAACATATCTGTCATATAAATAGAACAACCATTATTCACGAATTTAAATGAGTAGCCATCTCGCATTAAACGAGATCCAGATATGCTCAAAGCTGGCACTAAATAACAATTATTGAGGTTTAAAACTAATCCCGTAGGTAAATGTAGAGGTAGCGTGCCGACGGCGATCACATCGACCTTGGAACCATTCCCGACGCGCATCGTCACCTCGTCCTTCTTCGCCAGTCTCCGCTTATTCCGCAGCCTCTGTTTTGAGTTACAAATATGAGCAACGACACCGGTATCAAATACCCAGGAGCTACTACGAGTACTGATAAGGTACACATCAATTACATGTATATCACATATACCTTTGGTGTTGGCGACCTTCTTGTCCGCTAAGTATTGGGGGCAGTTCCTCTTCCAGTGTCCCTTTCCCTTGCAATAAAAGCACTCAGTCTCGGGTTTGGGTCCATTCTTTGGCTTCTTCCCGACAGCTGGCTTACCGGGCGCGGCAACTCCCTTGCCGTCCTTCTTGAAGTTCTTCTTACCCTTACCTTTCTTGAAACTAGTGGTTTTATTGACCATCAACACTTGATGTTCCTTTTTGATTTCCACCTCTGCTGATTTCAGCATTGAAAATACTTCAGGAATAGTTTTCACCATCCCCTGCATATTGTTGGGGAACGTAGCAGAAATTCAAAATTTTCCTACGTGTCACCAAGATCTATCTATGGAGAAACTAGAAACGAGGGGAAGGAGAGTGCATCTACATACCCTTGTAGATCGCTAAGCGGAAGCGTTCAAGAGAACGGGGTTGAAGGAGTCGTACTCGCCGTGATCCAAATCACCGGAGATCCTAGTGCCGAGCAGACGGCACCTCCGCGTTCAACACATGTACAGCCCGGTGGCGTCTCCCATGCCTTGATCCAGCAAGGAGAGAGGAGAGGTTGGGGAAGACTCCATCCAGCAGCAGCACGACGGTGTGGTGGTGATGGAGGAGCGTGGCAATCCTGCGAGGCTTCGCCAAGCACCGGGAGAGGAGGAGGACTTGGGAGAGGGAGGGCTGCGCCAGGGGCAAGGGTGCAGCTCCCATGCGCCTCCCCACTATATATAGGGGTGGATGGGGATTATTTCTTGCCCTCCAAGTCCATTGGGGCGTTGGCAAAGGTGGGAGGAAAGAAATCCCATCCTTTCCTTTCCCCACCGATTGTTATCCCCCTTTTTAGGGATCTTGATCTTATCCCTTGGGATATGATCTTATTCCTTCTAAGGGGGATCTTGGTGCGCCTTGACCAGGGGTGTGGGGCCTTGCCCCCACTACCCACGTTCATGTGGGTCCCCCCATGCAGGTGGGCCCCACTCCGGAACCTTCTAGAACCTTCTCGATACAATACCGAAAAATCCCAAACATTTTCCTGTGGCCAAAATAGGACTTCCCATATATAAATCTTTACCTCCGGACCATTCTGGAACTCCTCGTGACATCCGGGATCTCATCCGGGACTCCGAACAACATTCGGTAACCACTTATATCTATTCCCTATAACCCTAGCATCATCGAACCTTAAGTGTGTAGACCCTACGGGTTCGGGAACCATGCAGACATGACCGAGACGTTCTCCGGTCAATAACCAACAGCGGGATCTGGATACCCATGTTGGCTCCCACATGTTCCATGATGATCTCATCGGATGAACCACGATGTCAAGGACTCAATCGATCCCGTATACAATTCCCTTTGTCTAATGGTATTGTACTTGCCCGAGATTCGATCGTCGGTATACCGATACCTTGTTCAATCTCGTTACCGGCAAGTCTCTTTACTAAAACATCATCCTGTGATCAACCCCTTGGTCACATTGTGCACATTATGATGATGTCCTACCGAGTGGGCCCAGAGATACCTCTCCGTTTACACAGAGTGACAAATCTCAGTCTCGATTCGTGCCAACCCAATGAGACACTTTCGGAGATACTGTAGTGCACCTTTATAGCCACCCGATTACGTTGTGGACGTTTGGTACACCCAAAGCATTCCTACGGTATCCGGAGTTGCACAATCTCATGGTCTAAGGAAAAGATACTTGACATTAGAAAAGCTTTAGCATACGAACTACGATCTTTGTGCTAGGCTTAGGATTGGGTCTTGTCCATCACATCATTACGCTAATGATATGATCCCGTTATCAACGACATCCAATGTCCATGGTCAGGAAGCTGCAACCATCTATTGATCAACGAGCTAGTCAACTAGAGGCTTACTAGGGACATGGTGTTGTCTATGTACCCACACATGTATCTGAGTTTCCTATCAATACAATTATAGCATGGATAATAAACGATTATCATGAACACGGAAATATAATAATAACTAATTTATTATTGCCTCCAGGGCATATTTCCAACAGTCTCCCACTTGCACTAGAGTCAATAATCTAGTTCACATCGCCATGTGATTAACACTCACAGGTCACATCACCATGTGACCAACATCCAAAGAGTTTACTAGTGTCACTAAACTAGTTCACATCATCATGTGATTAAGACTCAATGAGTTACGGGGTTTGATCATGTTTTTCTTGTAAGAGGTTTTAGTCAACGGGTACGCAACATTCAGATCCGTTTGTACTTCATAAATCTCTAGGTCATATTGTAAATGCTGCTTCCACGCTCCACTTGGAGCTATTCCAAATGGTTGCTCCACTATACATATCCGGTTTGCTACTCAGAGTCATTCGGATAGGTGTTAAAGCTTGCATCGACATAACCCTTTACGTCGAACTCTTTATCACCTCCATAATCGAGAAATATATCCTTATTCCTCTAAGGATAATTTTGACCGCTATCCGGTGATCCACTCCTTGATCACCTTTGTACCGTCTTGCGGATATGTAGCAAGGCACACATCAGTGCGGTACTTGACATAGAATCTTGTAGAGCCTACGTCTAAGGCATAGGGGACGACCTTCGTCCTTTCTCTCTCTTCTGCCGTGGTCGAGCTTTAAGTCTTAACTTCATACCTTACAACTCGAGCAAGAACTCCTTCTTTGATCGATCCATCTTGAACACCTTCAAGATTATGTCAAGGTATGTGCTCATTTGAAAGTACCATTTAGCGTTTTTTTATCTATCCTCATGGATCTTGATGCTCAATGTTCAAGCAGCTTAATTCAGGTTTTCTATTGAAAAACACTTTTCAAATAACCCTATATGCTTTCCAGAAATTCTACATCATTTCCGATCAACAATATGTCATTCACATATACTGATCAGAAATTCTATAGTGCTCCCACTCACTTCTTTGGAAATACAAGTTTCTCACAAACTTTGTATAAACCCAAAATCTTTGATCATCTCATCAAAGCGTACATTCCAACTCCGAGATGCTTACTCCAGTCCTTAGAAGGATTGCTGGAGCTTTGCATACTTGTTAGCATCTTCGGGATTGACAAAACCTTACGGTTGTATCACATACAACCTTTCCTCAAGTATAACGTCGAGGAAACAATGTTTTGACATCCTATCTGCAAGATTTCATCAATCATGCAGTAATTGCTAATCCAATTCCAACAGACTCTTAGCATCACTACGAGTGAGAAAGCCTCACCGTAGTCAACTCCTTGAACTTGTTGGAAAACATCTTTAACGACAAGTCGAGCTTTCTTAATGGTGATACTTACCATCATTATGCATCTTCCTTTTAAAATCCATCTTTACCCAACGTCCTTACGACCATCAAGTATTTCTTCCAAAGTCATGGATCCTCTCTCGGATGTTATGGCCTTGAGCCATTAAATCGGAATTCGGGCCCACCATCGCTTCTTCATAGCTCGTAGGTTCATTGTTGTCTAGCAACATGACCTTCAAGACAGGATTCTTGTACTACTCGAGTAAATGCGCATCCATGTCACCCTACGAATGCAGTAGTGACTTGATCCAAAACTTCATGATCACTATCGTAAGCTTCTACTTCAATTGGTGTAGGCGCCACAGAAACAACTTCCAGTGCCCTGCTACACACTTGTTGAAGTGACGGTTCAATAACCTCATCAAGTCTCCACCATCCTCCCACTCAATTCTTTCGAGAGAAACGTTTCTCGAGAAAGGACCTAATTCTAGAAACAATCCTTTTTGCTTCCGGAACTGAGATAGGAGGTAAAGCCAACTGTTTTGGGTGTCCTATGAAGATGTATTTATCCGTTTTGGGTTCGAGCTTATCACGATGAAACTTTTCACATAAGTGTCGCAGCCCCAAACTTTCAAGAAATGACAACTTAGGTTTCCCCAAACCATAGTTCAAACAGTGTCGTCTCAATGGAATTACGTGGTGCCCTATTAAAGTGAGTGCGGTTGTCTCTAATGCCTAACCCTTGAACGATAGTGGTAATTCGATAAGAGACATCATGGTACGCACCATATCTAATAGGGTGCAACTATGATGTTCGGACACACCATCACACTATGGTGTTCCAGGCGGTATTAATTGTGAAACAATTTCCACAATGTCTTAATAGCGTGCCAATGCTCGTAACTCAAATACTCATCTCTATGATCATATCATAGACATTTTATCCTCTTGTCACGATGATCTTTAACTTCACTCTGAAATTACTTGAACCATTCAATAATTCACACTTGTGTTTCATCAAGTAAATACACTCAGTATCTACTTAAATCATCCATGAAGTAAGAACATAACGATATTCACTTTGCATGCCTCAAAGCACTCATTGGATTGCACACATCGAAATGTGTTACTTCCAACAAGTTGCTATCTTGTTCCATCTTCCGAAACCGAGGCTTTTCAGTCATCTCGCCCATGTGGTATGATCTGCATATCTCAAGTGATTCAAAATCAAGTGAGTCCAAACGATCCATCTGCATGGAGTTTCTTCATGCGTATACACCAATAGACATGGTTCGCATGTCTCAAACTTTTCAAAAACGAGTGAGTCCAGAGATCCATCAACATGGAGCTTCTTCATGTGTTCTACACCAATATGACTTATATGGCAGTGCCACAAGTAAGTGGTACTATCATTACTATCTTATATCTTTTGGCATGAAAATGTGTATCACTACGATCGAGATTCAACAAACCATTCCTTTAGGTGCAAGACCATTGAAGGTATTTTTCAAATAAATAGAGTAACCATTATTCTCCTTAAATGAATAACCGTATTGCGATAGACATAATCCAATCATGTCTATGCTCAACGCATAAACACCAATTGACAATTATTCTGGTTTAATACTAATCTTGATGGTAGAGGGAGCGTGCGATGTTTGATCACATCAAACTTGGAGACACTTCCAACACATATCGTCAGCTCACCTTTAGCTAGTCTCCGTTTATTCCGTAGCCTTTTATTTCGAGTTACTAACACTTAGCTACCGAACCGGTATCTAATTGTAACACCCTGGATGTAACTTTCCATATTTGTAACTCCAACTCTTGCCATTTTCGGCATTGTGATATGATATTCCCTCCGTGGTTGGGTTTTTCTTCTTTTTGCATTTTGTCCATGTCATGCATTTCATATCATGTCATCATGTGCATCTCATTTGCATACGTGTTCGTCTCATGATTCCGAGCATTTTCCCCGTTGTCCGTTTTGCAATCCGGCACTCCTATGTTCCCCGGCGTCCCCTTTTACGTTTTTCCGTGAGCGGGTACTAAACTTTCTCTGAATGGACCGAGGTTGGTCAAGTGTCCTTGGTATACCACCGGTAGACCACCTGTCAAGTTTCGGGTCATTTGGAGCTCGTTTGGTACTCCAACGGTTAACCGCACTCGCAAAGGCCTCTTTTAAGTTGCAGCCCAACACCCTTTCAAAACAGCCCAATAACCCATCTAAGTCACTTCCATGCTCTCCGTCGTTAGATCACGATCGTGTGGACAAAAACTACACCTCATTTGGACTCTCCTAGCTCCCTCTATGCCTATTTAAACACCTCCCCCGTCCAAACCCTAGCCTTCCCCTACCTCGCGCCACCGGACAAAATCCAGCGACGGACGCGTCCGCCCGCCAGCGCCGCCGCCGCCCGGCGAACAAAGCGCGACACGTGGCACCGGCCACCACCGCGCACAACCCCTTGAGCCAGCAGCGAGCCCATGACCCGTCGCCGCCGCGCCCGCGCTCCGCCCTCCGGCCTCGTCGCCCGCCCAGCGCCCGGCCGCCGCTGGCGCCGGACCTCGCCGCCGCCACGGGCCCCAGCCGGCCCGTCTTCAGGCGCCCGGCCGCCCGCGCCGCCGCCGCCGCGGCCACCCGGCGTCTCCAGCGGCCCGGCCCGCCTCCTCTCCTCGGCCGTGCTCCGGCGAGCCCCGCCGGCCGCCTCGGATCCGGATCTGAGCTCCCGATCGGTTGATTTCTCCCCCTTAAGTTTTTATCTCGGTGATTGATTTGTGGCAATTTCAACGCATCATAACTTTGCACCTGTAGCTCCGTTTCGTGCGTGTGGTATGTCAAAATGTTCATCTCGAAGAGTAGATCATTTCATCTCATTGCATCATTTTCATTTGAGCTCATCTTGATGCCCGAAATGCTGTTGGAAGAGGGCTATGTGATGTTAGTTTCTGTTTCTTAACAGAACATGCACTTTTGTTAATTTTGCTATGATTGATGTGTGCACCCTATGAATTTGAGTCCTACATATGTTTTGTAATATGCCATGCCATTTTTCCAGGGGTGAATGCCATGTATTTTTGTGATCTATGTGGTGACTAGCACAAGCATACAAAGTAGGCTTCCTGATGTTGTTGACTTCAGCCCCAGTTTTGCTGATATTTTTATGCCATGTTAACTTGATGCTATCGAGATATCCATGCATATTTTGAGATACTTCAGTAAGGATGTTTTAAACATATGGTTATGCTCTATCCATCCATGCCTTTGTTTGCAATTATGGAGTGCCATAGCTTGAGTCAATCGAGCTCTACTTTTGCTATAAAATGTTCTCTGGCAGATTGTTTACATGTTATTCAATTTTGCCAAGGTGGTTGTAGTTGATCCGTGTATGCTATGATGTTGTTCTTGCCATGTATATCTTCTATGCCATGGCTTCTTGATGTATGTATGCTTAGTTTATCATGAGATGTTCTGTAGTGAGTGCATCGAGCTCTTAAACATGCCTACTTGTTATCTGTTTTTGCCATGCCCTGTTGCTCAATCTGTTAATGAAACTTGCTATGTTTACATGGGTGTTACTATATTTTCTGATCCTTTTTGGCTTATGGTCAGTAAGGGACTTTTGTTCTATGCTTTGAGTAGATTCATGCATGCCTTGTTGTGCTATTATAAGTTCTTGTAGCATGTAGTTTTCTTGCTCTGAACATTGCTACCTGATGCTGTTTTTGCCATGTTCAGTAATTTCACCAAGTCTGTGAAGCTGATATATTTTGCACTTTTGCCATGCTTGTTTGTACCTGTTATGGTGTGATTTAGCCGTAGCTCAGTGTTCATCTTTTGTCAAGCATCTTGAGTAGATCGCTGCCATATGCTTTTTTGGTACGTTTGGCTGCAGTAGCTTAATTTCTTGTTGCTTACTATGTGGTATCATGCTGTTAATGGCAGATTTGTACCATTCTTGTTTTCCTTGTCATTTGCAAACCGTGCATCCGATTCCGGTGATCTTTATATCGATTTCAACCGAAATCATCTCATCTTTCCAGCGGCATACTTGGTTTGCCAAGTTGATGCCTGGTTCATCATTTTGCTTCCGGAGCACGCATACGCATTGCATATCACATCCCGCATATCATGCCTTATATTGCATCATGTTGCTTGTGCATTGCACCGTGATTTATTGTGGTTCCTTTGTTTGTGTTCTTGCTTTGGGTAGAGCCGGGAGACGAGTACGTGAACGAGGAACCTGTTGAGAACGCTTACGAGGATCAAGCTTTCGACAACTCGAGAACTTTGCGCAAGATGACCATACCCTCGAAATCACTTCTATCTTTGCTATGCTAGATGCTCGCTCTTTTGCTATGCCTATGCTACGATGCCTATCACTTGCTTATCATGCCACCCATATTGCCATGTCAGCCCCTAACCATCTTTTTCCTAGCAAACCGTTGATTGGCTATGTTACCGCTTTGCTCAAATTTCTCTTATAGCGTTGCTAGTTGCAGGAGAAGATGAAGTTTGTTCCTTGTTGGAACATGGAGATATTGTTCCTTTTTGGAACATGTTTACTTGTTGGGGATATCACAATATATATCTGCTATAATTAATGCATCTATATACTTGGTAAAGGGTGGAAGGCTCGGCCTTATGCCTGGTGTTTTGTTCCACTCTTGCCACCCTAGTTTCCGTCATATCGGTGTTATGTTCCTTGATTTCGCGTTCCTTACACGGTTGGGTGATTTATGGGACCCCTTGACAGTTTGCTTTGAATAAGACTCCTCCAAAGAAGGCCCAACTTTGGTTTTACCATTTGCCACCTAAGCCTTTTTTCCCCGAAGTTCTCGCGAGCCCGAGGGTCATCTTTATTTTAACCCCGGACCAGTGCTCCTTCGAGTGCTGGCCCAAACGAGCAGATCAAGGGGCCACCACGGGAAACTCGAGGTTTGGTTTTACTCGTAGGATGTCTCATCCGGATGTGCCGAGAACGAGATATGTGCAGCTCCTGCCGGGATTTGTCGGCACAATCGGGCGGCTTTTTGGTCTTGTTTTATTTCTATTGAAATGTCTTGTAGTCCGGGATTCCGAGACTGATCGGGTCTTCCCGGTAGAAGGAATATCCTTCGTTGACCGTGAGAGCTTATAATGGGCTAAGTTGGGACACCCCTGCAGGGTATTATCTTTTGAAAGCCGTGCCCGCGGTTATGAGGCAGATGGGAATTTGTTAATGTCCGGTTGTAGAAAACCCGAAGTTGACCTTAATTAAAATACACATCAATCAAGGTGTGTAACCGTGATGGTCTCTTCTCGGCGTAGTCCGGGAAGTGAACACGGTGTTGGAGTTATGTCGGCGTAAGTAGTTCAGGATCACTTCTTGATCGCTACTAGCTTCACGACCGTGCTTTGCTCCTCTTCTCGCTCTCTTTTGCGAATGTAGCCACCATATATGCTAGTCGCTTGCTGCAGCTCCACCTCACAACTCTGTCCTTCCTATAAGCTTAAATAGTCTTGATCTCGCTGGTGTGAGATTGCTTTGAGTCCCCGTGACTCACAGATTCTACCAAAACAGTTGCGAGTGAAGCGATGCGGTCAGGTGACGCAACCGAGCTCAAGTGGGAGTTCGATGAGGAACGTGGTCGTTACTATGTGTCTTTTCACGATGATCAGTAGTGGAGCCAGTTGGGACGATCGGGGATCCGTGTAGCATTTGGGGTATCTTCTTTTATTTTGGTTCCGTAGTCGGACCTTGAGTGTATTCGGATGATGGATGTTTATTTATGTATTGTGTGAAGTGGCATCGTAAGCCAACTATGTATCTCTTTCCCTTATGTATTACATGGGTTGTGTGAAGATTACCTCACTTGCGACATTGCTTTCAATGCGGTTATGCCTCTAAGTCGTGCTTCGACACGTGGGAGATATAGCCGCATCGGGGCGTTAAGTTGGTAATCGAGCCTTCCCCGACTTAGGAGCCCCTACTTGATTGTTTCTTGGCGTTGTTGAGTCTAGAACGGAAAATGTTATGAGTCTTAGGATTATAAATATAGGAGAGTAGGATTCTTTTTACTCCCAGTCCCTTAAGCCGCTCTGTGAGGTCTCCCGACGTAGAAGTTTTGACTCTCCTCTCCTCAAATTTCACTAAAAAATTTTAGGATCACGCTGGTATCTTGGGATCGTTCCGATGGTTTTGTGACGAGAACATTGTTCTTGGTGCCTCGACATTTAGGGGTTGTGGCGGTGTCCCGGGAGTTGAGCTCCGAGGTGTTGTCGTCACAATTTTATCGTTGCGATTCTGGAATACACGAGTTTTGCCGACATCGAAATCTCTTTTGTACAGTTGTTGGTGAGATAACCCCGATAACCCAAAGATCGAGCGAGCTCGAGTATTGCCATGACTAGTATAACGGATGCTTTTCAAGGTCGAGGTACACGATTTCAAGGTTTCTTGGTTATGTGTTGACGGATGGATACAACTGGATCTAGGTATTGTTAGTTTGGGTGATATATTTTGTGTCCCCTGTATCCCCAACACCAGATTGCATAACCAGAAAGTTTCGGGAGTTTATAGGTGGGAATTCTAGTAGCTTACAGGATATCTTTCCGACAGATGTATGATTTGAGATTGGGGTCCAACGTCTAGTGGTCCGCCCATTCACGGTCGATTCACAGTGGTCGCGAGGCGTCTTAAAGAATCCTTGGCTATGCTGATTCGGGACGTCTTGTTTGTCATTCGTGACGGCCGCTATACGTCGTGTCCGTGTAGGGCCCCACCACGAACACTTTGGGCGTAAATCTCTATCATGTGTTCGTTCCGGCTTATTCTAGAAGCCAATCTTTTGTTTTCAGTTGTGATATTCGAATTGTTTCAAAGGCAGATGATGATTCCATACCTTTATCTAAGTGGCTTCTCACCTTAATGGACGTGTGATGTTAACTTTGGAATTCATTCGTTCATCCTTGTTCGAATGTTTATTGTGAAGACTATATGTTGCAATTTCTATCCGTTGATTCAACTTGTCTATCTGTCTATCAAAGTGCTAACGGATGTCACCCTCTTCAGGATGGCTCGCCAACGCGTGCGAATCCGGATCGCAATGATGAGAATCCGAACCCTCCACCTCCACCTCCGCCTTCGGAGGCCTGGCAAGCTATCATGGCAGCCACCAATGCCAATGCTCAGATGATTTTGCAACTCTTGCAAGAGCGTACTCAAGGGCAAGGCAGTCAAGGCAATCAAGGCCAAGGCAACAACCAGCCGCACTTTGCTACCCTCAATCAGTTCCACGCTAATCAGCCGAAGTCTTTCAGTTTCTGTGTCGAGGCCACAGACGCCGACGATTGGCTTGTGGACATCTGCAAACATTTTGAATGTAGCAATGTCGGACACGAGGACTTTGTCAAGTTTGCATCGTTTCAACTCAAGGACCAAGCTGCGAGTGGTTCCAGCAATACAAAGATTCCAGAGGAGGTCGTGTCATTACGGGATGAGTTCCGCAGAGACTTCGTGAGCTCACCACATTCAAAAGTGTTGTTGAGAGCAAGCGTGAGGAGTTCCGCAATCTCAAGCAAGGCAACATGTACGTGTATCAATACAATATCTATTTCCGTAAACTCGCTTTCGCTTTGCTAAGCAAGACGTCCACGATGAAAAGAGTATGATCTATCAATTCAGAGGTGGTCTCGAGAGAAGATCTGCAATTAGCTCTTGTGCTTTTGAGCCGGATAAGTATGATGAATTCTACAACATGGCCTTTGAAGCAAGAAGCTGCCCAGCTCAAATGTGAGGCTTCTAAGAAGAGAATCAGGGATGCAGTTCAGTCTTCTTCTTCCTCTCAAGTGGCAGCTAAGTAGCAGAAGTTCTACCTTCCTCCTCCTCCGTTCCGTCAGCCTTATCAGCAGAAGAACTCAGGTGGTCGTGGATCTTCCCACCCGCCCAACCCAGGCTATCAGAACAAGTCTAATTCTCAAGCTCCAAGGTCAAATGCTCCTTATCACCGTCCGCTCTCAGAGGTGACTTGCAACAAATGTCAGCAGAAAGGTCACTATGCGAACAAATGCTTCAACCAGAGGCGCCTTCCGCCTCCTCCTCCTGTGAAATCTTCCAGCAATGCAGTGGTCAAGCATAATCCCAAGTCTGCGAAGGTGAATATGATGAATGCAGCTCAATTAGAGGATTCTTCTGATGTGATAATGGGTAATCTCTCAGTTAATGATATTCCTGCAAAAGTCTTATTTGATACTGGTGCATCGCATTCTTTCATGTCATATACTTTTGCATCGAAGCACAATGTTGACACAGAGATTTTGTCCAAAGTTATGCAAGTTGTTTCTCCCGGAAAGCTTATGACTTCTAGTTTGTTTGCTCCCGATGTTTCTATCAAGATGGGCAACTATAGATTTCTGGCTAATCCAATTGTTCTCGGTGACTCGGGTATTGATCTTATTCTCGGGATGGACTGGCTTTCTCAAAGACAAAGCTCAGCTTGATTGTGCTGCTAGGGAAATTCAATTGACTCACTCTTCTAATGATGTGATCATCTATGCCGCTCGTGATGAAACCATTCGGTTGTTTTCTCTCAATGAGAAGGGCGAATTGGATGCTATCTCTCATATTCCAGTCGTTTGTGAGTACCAGGATGTCTTTCGGAAGAGCTTCCAGAATGCCTCCTCACCGCCGATTGAGTTAGATTATCGATCTTGAGCCCGCATCGAACCCGCTTTGCAAGCGTCCATACAAGCTTGGACCTAATGAGCTGAAGGAATTGAAGAAGCAGCTCGATGAACAAGAGCGTCTGGGTTTGATCGGACCGAGTTCATCTCCTTGGGGTTGTGGTGTTCTTTTTGTCCAGAAGAAGGATGGCACGGACCGACTTTGCGTCGATTACCGTCCATTGAATAAGAAGACAATCAAGAACAAGTATCCACTTCCCAACATCAATGAACTTTTCGAGCAACTCAAAGGTGCTAAAGTGTTCTCCAAGCTTGACCTTCGTATGGGTTATCATCAGATTCGCATTCGTGAACAAGACATTCCCAAGACAGCATTCAGAACAAGCTTTGGTTCTTATGAATATACTGTCATGTCTTTCGGCCTTGTCAATGCTCCTCCAACATTCTCTCGGATGATGAACTTCATCTTCAACCCCTACACCAATGAATTCGTCTTGGTCTATCTGGATGATATTTTGGTCTTCTCCAAGAATAAGAAGGATCATGCCAAACATTTGCGATTGGTGCTAGACAAGCTCAGAGAGTATCAATTCTATGCGAAGTTTTCCAAATGTGAGTTTTGGCTTGATGAAGTGCTTTATCTTGGTCATATCATCTCCGCCAAGGGCATCGCTGTTAATCCCGAGAAGGTGTCCGCAATTGTGAATTGGGAACCTCCTCAGAATGTCAAGCAGCTCCGCAGTTTTCTTGGTCTTGCAAGCTATTGTCAAGATTCGTTGAGAACTTCTCCAAGATTGCAAAGCCTCTTTCCAACCTTCTCGAGAAGCATGTGAAGTATGTCCGGTCTCCCGAGTGTGACGTTGCTTTCAATGCTCTCAAAGAGAAACTCGTCACAGCTCTGTCTTGACTCCTCTGATGAATCCAAGCCATTCAAGTTTTACGTGATGCTTCTCTTCAAGGTCTCGGTCTTTGTGTTAATGCAAGAGAAGAGAGTTGTGGCCTATACCTCTCGCCAGTTGAAGCCCAACGAAAAGAACTACCCCACTCACGATCTTGAGTTGGCGGCAGTTGTCCATGCATTGATAACGTAGAGACATCTCTTGTTGGGAAGGAAAGTGGACATTTTCACCGATCACAAGAGTCTCAAGTATATCTTCACTCAGCCCAACCTCAACCTCAGGCAAACTCGATGGGTCGAAATGATTCAAGAGTACAACCCAAGTATTGAATATACTCCGGGCAAGGCCAATGTCATTGCAGATGCTTTGAGCAGGAAGGCTTATTGCAACAGCTTAATCCTCAAGCCCTTCCAACCGGATCTTTGTGAAGCTTTCCGCAAGCTGAATCTTCAAGTTGTTCCTCAAGGCTTTCTTGCCAACCTCATAGTCTCTCCTACTTTGGAAGATTAAATTCGTGAGGCTCAACTTCTGGATACCATGGTGAAAAAGGTGAAACGTGGTATCGACAAGGGCATTTCCAAGTACAAGTGCTTCCACATTGATGACAAAGATACTCTTTTCTTTGAGGACGGATTGTGGTTCCAAAGGGTGATCTCTGAAAAGTCATTATGAACGAGGCGCACAATTCGCTTCTATCCATTCATCACGGAAATGCGAAGATGTACAATGACCTCAAGCAGTCATATTGGTGGACTCGAATGAAGCGAGAAATTGCTCAATTCGTGAATGAATGTGATGTCTGCAGAAGAGTGAAAGAAGAACACCAAAGACCAGCTGGTCTCCTCCAACCTCTTGCTATTCCAGAATGGAAGTTTGATCATATTGAAATGGAATTCGTGACTGGATTTCCAAAGTCCAAGCGTGGAAATGATGCTATCTTCGTTGTCATTGACAAGCTTACTAAAGTGGCTCATTTTCTTCCTATCAAAGAATCTATCACAGCAGCTCAGTTGGCGAGCTATACACCTCCGTGGATTGTCTCCTTGCACGGCATTCCACAATTGATATCTTCAGACCGTGGCAGCATCTTTACCTCCAAGTTTTGGGATTCTTTTGAGAAGGCCATGGGCACCAACATTCGTTTTCAAAGACAGCTTTCCACCCTCAAACAAGTGGCCAAGTCGAGCGAGTCAATCAAATCCTTGAAGATATGCTCAGGGCTTGTGTCATTTCCTTCGGTATGAAGTGGGAAGATTGTCTTCCATATGCCGAAGTTCTCCTACAACAACAGCTTCCAAGCGAGTTCGGGCAAGGCCCCATTCGAAATTCTCTATGGCGTAAAGTGCCGTACTCCTCTCAATTGGTCCGAGACAGGTGAACGCCAACTTCTTGGCAATGACTTGATCACGAAGCGAAGAAATGTGCAAAGTCATTCGTGAGAATCTCAAAGCCGCATAATCGCGCCCGGAAAGAGCTATTATGATGATAAGCACCGTGATGTGGCTTCTGATATCGGAGACCATGTCTACCTCCGCGTCTCTCCAATGAAAGGCACTCGTCGCTTTGGTATCAAAGGGAAGCTTGCCCCTAGATACGTGGGTCCTTTCAAGATCATTGGCAAAAGAGGCGATCTCGCCTATCAACTTGAGAAACGTGCACGATGTGTTTCACATGTCACAGCTTCGCAAGTGCTTCAAGACTCCTGAATGCACTATCAACTTCGAAGAAATTGACCTTCAAGAAGATCTCTCTTATCATGAGCACCCCGTTGCTATTCTTGAAGAAACCGAGCGCAAGACTCGCAACAAGTCAATCAAATTCATGAAAGTGAAGTGGTCACACCATTCCGACCGAGAAGCCACACAGGAGCGCCGGGATCACCTCCGTTCGAATATCCGGAGTTCTTTCAGTCCTAGATCTCGGACGAGATCCTCTTGTAGTGGTGGAGTGTTGTAACACCCCGGATGTAACTTTCCATATTTGTAACTCCAACTCTTGCCATTTTCGGCATTGTGATATGATATTCCCTCCGTGGTTGGGTTTTTCTTCTTTTTGCATTTTGTCCATGTCATGCATTTCATATCATGTCATCATGTGCATCTCATTTGCATACGTGTTCGTCTCATGATTCCGAGCATTTTCCCCGTTGTCCGTTTTGCAATCCGGCACTCCTATGTTCCCCGGCGCCCCCTTCTACGTTTTTTCGTGAGCGGGTACTAAACTTTCTCGGAATGGATCGAGGTTTGTCAAGTGGCCTTGGTATACCACCGGTAGACCACCTGTCAAGTTTCGGGTCATTTGGAGCTCGTTTGGTACTCCAACGGTTAACCGCACTCTCGCAAAGGCCTCTTTTAAGTTGCAGCCCAACACCCTTTCAAAACAGCCCAATAACCCATCTAAGTCACTTCCATGCTCTCCGTCGTTCGATCACAATCGTGTGGGCGAAAACTACACCTCATTTGGACTCTCCTAGCTCCCTCTATGCCTATTTAAACACCTTCCCCGTCCAAACCCTAGCCTTCCCCTACCTCGCGCCACCGGACAAAAATCCCGCGCCGACGGACGCGTCCGCCCCGCCCGCGCCGCCGCCGCCCGGCGAACCAGGCGCGACACATGGCACCCGGCCATGCGCCCGCCCGCTGAGCCAGCAGCGAGCCCATGACCCGTCGCCGCGCCTCGCGCTCCGCCCTCCAAGGCCAGCGTCGCCCGCTCCCTTGCCGCCGCTTTCCGAGACCTCGCCGCGCCCCGGCAGCCCGCCGCCGCCCAGCGCCGCCGCGCCCGCCGCCGCCACCCAGGCGTCTCCAGCGGCCCGGCCCGCCTCCTCTCCTCCCGGCCGTGCTCGCGAGCCCGCCCGGCCGCCTCGGATCCGGATCTGAGATCCCGATCGGTTGATTTCTTCCCCCCTTAATTTTCGTCTAAGTTTTTATCTCGGAGATTGATTTGTGGCATTTTCAACGCATCATAACTTTGCACCTGTAGCTCCGTTTCGTGCGTGTAATATGTCAAAATGTTCATCTCGAAGGATAGATCATTTCATCTCATTGCATCATTTTCATTTGAGCTCATCTTGATGCCCGAAATGCTGTTGGAAGAGGGCTATGTGATGTTAGTTTCTGTTTCTTAACAGAACATGCACTTTTGTTAATTTTTCTATGATTGATGTGTGCACCCTATGAATTTGAGTACTACATGTGTTTTGTAATATGCCATGCCATGTTTCCAGGAGTGTATGCCATGTATTTTTGTTATCTATATGGTGACTAGCACAAGCATACAAAGTAGGCTTCCTGATGTTGCTGATTTCAGCCCCAGTTTTGCTGATATTTTTATGCCATGTTAACTTGATGCTATCGAGAGATCCATGCATATTTTGAGATACTTCCGTAAGGATTTTTTGAACATATGGTTATGCTCTATCCATCCATGCCTTTTTTTGCAATTATGGAGTGCCATAGCTTGAGTCAATCGAGCTCTACTTTTGCTATAAAATGTTTCCTGGCAGATTGTTTACATGTTATTCAATTTTGCCAAGGTTGTTGTAGTTGATCCGTGTATGCTATGATGTTGTTCTTGTCATGTATATCTTCTATGCCATGTCTTCTTGACGGATGTATGCTTATTTTATCATGAGATGCTCTGTAGTGAGTGCATCGAGCTCTTAAACATGCCTACTTGTTATCTGTTTTTGCCATGCCCTGTTGCTGAATCTGTTAACGAAACTTGCTATGTTTACATGGGTGTTAATATATTTTCTGATCCTTTTTGGCTTATGGTCAGTAAGGGACTTGTGTTCTATGCTTCGATTAGATTCATGCCATGCCTTGCTTTGCTATTATAAGTTCCTGTAGCATGTAGTTTTCTTGCTCTGAACATTGCTACCTGATGCTGTTTTTGCCATGTTCAGTAATTTCACTAAGTCTGTGAAGCTGATATATTTTGCACTTTTGCCATGCTTGTTTGAACCTGTTATGGTGTGATTTAGCCGTAGCTCAGTGTTCATCTTTTGTCAAGAATCTTGAGTAGATCACTGCCATATGCTTTTCTGGTATGTTTCGGTGCAGTAGCTTAATTTCTTGTTGCTTTCTATGTGGTATCATGCTGTTAATGGCAGATTTGTGCCATTCTTGTTTTCCTTGTCATTTGCAAACCGTGCATCCGATTCCGGTGATCTTTATATCGATTTCAACCGAAATCATCTCATCTTTCCAGCGGCATACTTGGTTTGCCAAGTTGATGCCTGGTTCATCATTTTGATTCGAGCACGCATACGCATTGCATATCACATCCCGCATATCATGCCTTATATTGCATCATGTTGCTTGTGCATTGCACCGTGATTTATTGTGGTTCCTTTGTTTGTGTTATTGCTTTGGGTAGAGCCGGGAGACGAGTACGTGAACGAGGAACCTGTTGAGAACGCTCACGAGGATCAAGCTTTCGACAACTCTGAGAACTTTGCAGGCAAGATGACCATACCCTCGAAATCACTTCTATCTTTGCTATGCTAGATGCTCGCTCTTTTGCTATGCCTATGCTACGATGCCTATCACTTGCTTATCATGCCACCCATATTGCCATGTCAGCCCCTAACCATCTTTTTCCTAGCAAACCGTTGATTGGCTATGTTACCGCTTTGCTCAGCCCCTCTTATAGCATTGCTAGTTGCAGGAGAAGATGAAGTTTGTTCCTTGTTGGAACATGGAGATATTGTTCCTTTTTGGAACATGTTTACTTGTTGGGGATATCACAATATATATCTGCTATAATTAATGCATCTATATACTTGGTAAAGGGTGGAAGGCTCGGCCTTATGCCCGGTGTTTTGTTCCACTCTTGCCACCCTAGTTTCCGTCATACGGTGTTATGTTCCTTGATTTCGTTCCTTATACGGTTGGGTGATTTATGGGACCCCTTGACAGTTTGCTTTGAATAAGACTCCTCCAAAGAAGGCCCAACTTTGGTTTTACCATTTGCCACCTAAGCCTTTTTCCCCGGGTTTTCGCGAGCCCGAGGGTCATCTTTATTTTAACCCCGGACCAAGGTTCTTCGAGTGTTGGCTCAAACGAGCAGATCAAGGGGCCACCACGGGAAACTTCGAGGTTTGGTTTTACTCGTAGGATGTCTCATCCGGATGTGCCACGAGAACGAGATATGTGCAGCTCTGCCGGGATTTGTCGGCACAATCGGGCGGCTTTGCTGGTCTTGTTTTATTGCTATCGAAATGTCTTGTAGTCCGGGATTCCGAGATCGATCGGGTCTTCCGGTAGAAGGAATATCCTTCGTTGACCGTGAGAGCTTATAATGGGCTGTTGGGACACCCTGCAGGGTATTATCTTTCAAAGTCGTGCCCGCGGTTATGAGGCAGATGAGAATTTGTTAATGTCGGTTGTAGAAAACCCGAAGTTGACCTCAATTAAAATACACATCAATCAAGGTGTAACCGTGATGGTCTCTTCTCGGAGTCCAGGAAGTGAACACGGTGTTGGAGTTATGTCTCGACGTAAGTAGTTCAGGATCACTTCTTGATCGCTACTAGCTTCACGACCGTGCTTTGCTCCTCTTCTCGCTCTCTTTTGCGAATGTAGCCACCATATATGCTGAGTCGCTTGTCGCAGCTCCACCTCACAACTCTGTCCTTCCTATAAGCTTAAATAGTCTTGATCTCGCGGGTGTGAGATTGCTGAGTACCCGTGACTCACAGATTCTACCAAAACAGTTACAAAAGCCGACGATGCGGTGCAGGTGACGCAACCGAGCTCAAGTGGGAGTTCGATGAGGAACGTGGTCGTTACTATGTGTTTTTTCACGATGATCGATGAGTGGAGCCCAGTTGGGACGATCGGGGATCTGTGTAGCATTTGGGGTATCTTCTTTTATTTTGGTTCCGTAGTCGGACCTTGAGTGTATTCTAGATGATGGATGTTTATTTATGTATTGTGTGAAGTGGCGACTGTAAGCCAACTATGTATCTCTTTCCCTTATGTATTACATGGGTTGTGTGAAGATTACCTCACTTGCGACATTGCTTTCAATGCGGTTATGCCTCTAAGTCGTGCTTTGACACGTGGGAGATATAGCCGCATTGGGGGCGTTACACTAATACCCTGGTGCTACTAGGAGTACTAGTAAAGTACACAATAACTTAATGTATATCCAATATACTTCTATCGACCTTGCCAGCCTTCTCATCTACCAAGTATCTATGGTAATTCTGCTCCAGTGATTGTTCCCCTCATTACAGAAGCACTTAGTCTCGGGTTTGGGTTCAACCTTGGGTTTCTTCACTGGAGCAAAGAATCGATTTGTTGTTTCATGAAGTACCCCTTCTTGCCCTTGCCCTTCTTGAAACTAGTGGTTTCACTAACCATCAACAATTGATGCTCCTTCTTGATTTCTACATTGGCGGTGTCGAACGTTGCGAATAGCTCAAGGATCATCATATCTATCCCTGATATGTTATAGTTCATCATGAAGCTCTAGCAGCTTGGTGGCAATGACTTTGGAGAAACATCACTATCTCATCTGGAAGATCAACTCCCACTCGATTCAAGTGATTGTTGCACTCAGACAATGCACAAGCTCAACGATTGAGCTTTTCTCCCTTAGTTTGCAGGCTAAGAAAATCGTCGGAGGTCTTATACCTCTTGACATGGGCACGAGCCTGAAATCCCAATTTCAGCCCTCGAAACATCTCATATGTTCCGCGACGTTTCGAAAACGTCTTTGGTGCCTCAGCTCTAAACCGTTTAACTGAACTATCACGTAGTTATCAAAACGTGTATGTCCAATGTTCGCAACATCCACAGATGACGTTTGGGGTTCTGCACACAGAGCGGTGCATTAAGGACATAAGCTTTCTACTGATCGCATAATTGCTACTGTCAACTTTCAACTATATTTTCTCTAGGAACATATCTAAAACAGTAGAACTATAGCGCGAGCTATGACATAATTTGCAAAGGGCTTTTGACTATGTTCAGGATAATTAAGTTCATCTAATGAACTCCCACTCAGATAGACATCCCTCTAGTCATCTAAGTGATTACATGATCCGAGTCAACTAGGCCGTGTCTGATCATCACTTGAGACGGACTAGTCATCATCGTTGAACATCTTCATGTTGATCGTATCTACCATACGACTCATGCTCGACCTTTCGGTCTCTTGTGTTCCGAGGCCATGTCTGTACATGCTAGGCTCGTCAAGTTAACCTAAGTGTTCCGCGTGTGTAAATCTGGCTTACACCCGTTGTATGTGAACGTAAGAATCTATCACACCCGATCATCACGTGGTGCTTCAAACGCATTTAACTTTACATAACGGTGCACGCTTAGGGGAACACTTTCTTGAAATTTTAATGAGGATCATCTTATTTACTACCGTCGTTCTAAGCAAATAAGATGCATAAACATGATAAACATCACATGCAATCAAAAAGTGACATGATATGGCCAATATCATTTTGCTCCTTTTGATCTCCATCTTCGGGGCTCCATGATCATCATCGTCACTGGCATGACACCATGATCTCCATCATCATGATCTCCATCATCGTGTCTCCATGAAGTTGTCTCGCCAACTTATTACTTCTACTACTATGGCTACCAGTTAGCAATAAAGTAAAGTAATTACATGGCGTTTGTTCAATGACACGCAGGTCATACAATAAATTAAGACAACTCCTATGGCTCCTGCCGGTTGTCATACTCATGGACATGCAAGTCGTGATTCCTATTACAAGAACATGATCAATCTCATACATCACATATCATTCATCACATTCTTCTTGGCCATATCACATCACATAGCATACCCTGCAAAAACAAGTTAGACGTCCTCTAATTGTTGTTTGCATGTTTTACGTGGCTGCTATGGGTTTCTAGCAAGAACGTTTCTTACCTACACAAAACCACAACGTGATATGTCAATTGCTATTTACCCTTCATAAGGACCCTTTTCATCGAGTCCGATCCGACTAAAGTGGGAGAGACTGGCACCCGCTAGCCACCTTATGCAACAAGTGCATGTCAGTCGGTGGAACCTGTCCCACGTAAGTGTACGTGTAAGGTCGGTCTGGGCCGCTTCATCCCACAATGCCGCCGAATCAAGATTGGACTAGTAACGGTAAGAATATTGAACAAAATCAACACCCACAACTTCTTTGTGTTCTACTCGTGCAAAGAATCTACGCAATAGACCTAGCTCGTGATGCCACTGTTGGGGAACGTAGCAGAAATTCAAAATTTTCCTACGTGTCACCAAGATCTATCTATGGAGAAACTAGAAACGAGGGGAAGGAGAGTGCATCTACATACCCTTGTAGATCGCTAAGCGGAAGCGTTCAAGAGAACGGGGTTGAAGGAGTCGTACTCGCCGTGATCCAAATCACCGGAGATCCTAGTGCGAACGGACGGCACCTCCGCGTTCAACACATGTACAGCCGGTGGCGTCTCCCATGCCTTGATCCAGCAAGGAGAGAGGGAGAGGTTGGGAAGACTCCATCCAGCAGCAGCACGACGGTGTGGTAGTGATGGAGGAGCGTGGCAATCCTGCAGGGCTTCGCCAAGCACCGCGGGAGAGGAGGAGGACTTGGGAGAGGGGGAGGGCTGCGCCAGGGGCAAGGGTGCAGCTCCCATGCGCCTCCCCAATATATATAGGGGTGGAGGGGGTTATTTCTTGCCCTCCAAGTCCATTGGGGCGTTGGCAAAGGTGGGAGGAAAGAAATCCCATCCTTTCCTTTCCCCACCGATTGTTATCCCCCCTTTTTAGGGATCTTGATCTTATCCCTTCGGATATGATCTTATTCCTTCTAAGGGGGGATCTTGGTGCGCCTTGACCAGGGGTGTGGGGCCTTGCCCCCACTACCCACGTTCATGTGGGTCCCCCCATGCAGGTGGGCCCCACTCCGGAACCTTCCAGAACCTTCTCGGTACAATACCGAAAAATCTCGAACATTTTCCTGTGGCCAAAATAGGACTTCCCATATATAAATCTTTACCTCCGGACCATTCTGGAACTCCTCGTGACGTCCGAGATCTCATCCGGGACTCCGAACAACATTCGGTAACCACGTATATCTATTCCCTATAACCCTAGCGTCGCCATCGAACCTTAAGTGTAGACCCTACGGGTTCGGGAACCATCTTGAACATGACCGAGGCGTTCTCCGGTCAATAACCAACAGCGGGATCTGGATACCCATGTTGGCTCCCACATGTTCCACGATGATCTCATCGGATGAACCACGATGTCAAGGACTCAATCGATCCCGTATACAATTCCCTTTGTCTAACGGTATTGTACTTGCCCGAGATTCGATCGTCGGTATATCGATACCTTGTTCAATCTCGTTACCGGCAAGTCTCTTTACTCGTTCCGTAAAACATCATCCCGTGATCAACCCCTTGGTTAGATTGTGCACATTATGATGATGTCCTACCGAGTGGGCCCAGAGATACCTCTCCGTTTACACAGAGTGACAAATCCCAGTCTCGATTCGTGCCAACCCAACAGACACTTTCGGAGATACCTGTAGTGCACCTTTATAGCCACCTAGTTACGTTGTGACGTTTGGTACACCAAAAGCATTCCTACGGTATCTGGGAGTTGCACAATCTCATGGTCTAAGGAAAAGATACTTGACATTAGAAAAGCTTTAGCATACGAACTACACGATCTTTGTGCTAGGCTTAGGATTGGGTCTTGTCCATCACATCATTCTGCTAATGATATGATCCCGTTATCAACGACATCCAATGTCCATGGTCGTGAAGCTGCAACCATCTATTGATCAACGAGCTAGTTAACTAGAGGCTTACTAGGGACATGGTGTTGTCTATGTACCCACACATGTATCTGAGTTTCCTATCAATACAATTATAGCATGGATAATAAACGATTATCATGAACAAGGAAATATAATAATAACTAATTTATTATTGCCTCTAGGGCATATTTCCAACACATATTGTAGTTCATCACAAAGCTCTTGTAGCTAGGTGGGAGCGACTGAAGGATTCTGTCAATGACCGCCTCGTCTGGGAGGTTAATGTCCAGCTAGGACAAGCGGTTGTGCAACCCAGACATTTTGAGTATGTGCTCACTGACAGAACTATTTTCCTCGATCTTACAACTATAGAACTTGTCGGAGACTTCATATCTCTCGACCACCGGGCATGAGCTTGGAAAACCATTTTCAGCTCTTCGAACATCTCATATGCTCCGTGTTGCTCAAAACGCTTTTGGAGCCCCGGTTCTAAGCTGTAAAGCATGCCGCACTGAACGAGGGAGTAATCATCAGCACGTGACTGCCAAGCGTTCATAACGTCTTGGTTCTTTGGGATGGGTGCTTCACCTAGCGGTCCTTATTGGACATATGCTTTCTTGGCAGCTATGATGATGATCCTCAGGTTTCGGACCCAGTCCGAATAGTTGCTGCCATCATCTTTCAGCTTGGTTTTCTCTAGGAACACGTTGAAGTTGAGGTTGACACGAGTGTTGGCCATTTGATCTATAAGACATTTTGCAAAGGTTTTTAGACTAAGTTCGTGATAATTAAGTTCATCTAATCAAATTATTTAATGAACTCCCACTCAGATTAGACATCCCTCTAGTCATCTAAGTGATACATGATCCGACTCAACTAGACCGTGTCCGATCATCACGTGAGACGGACTAGTCATCATCAGTGAACAGCTCCATGTTGATCGTATCTTCCATATGACTCATGTTCGACCTTTCGGTCTCTTGTGTTCCGAGGCCATGTGTGTACATGCTAGGCTCGTCAAGTTAACCTAAGTGTTTTGCATGTGTAAATCTGTCTTACACCCGTTGTATGTGAACGTTAGAATCTATCACACCCGATCATCACGTGGTGCTTCGAAATAACGAACTTTCGCAACGGCGCACAGTTACGGGAACACTTTCTTGAAATTATTATAAGGGATCATCTTATTTACTACCATCGAACTAAGCAAATAAGAAGCAAAACATGATAAACATCACATGCAATCCAATAGTGACATGATATGGCCAATATCATATTGCTCCTTTGATCTCCATCTTCGGGGCGCCATGATCATCTTCGTCATCGGCATGACACCATGATCTCCATCATCATGATCTCCATCATCGTGTCTTCATGAAGTTGTCACGCCAACGATTACTTCTACTTCTATGGCTAACGTGTTTAGCAATAAAGTAACATAATTTACATGGCGTTATTCAATGACATGCAGGTCATACAAAAATAAAGACAACTCCTATGGCTCCTGCCGGTTGTCATACTCATCGACATGCAAGTCGTGATTCCTATTACAAGAACATGATCAATCTCATACATCACATATATTTCATTCATCACATCCTTTTGGCCATATCACATCACAAGGCATATGCTGCAAAAACAAGTTAGACGTCCTCTAATTGTTGTTGCATGTTTTACGTGGGCTTCTATAGGTTTCTAGCAAGAACGCTTTCTTACCTACGTAAAACCACAACATGATATGCCAATTTCTATTTACCCTTCATAAGGACCCTTTTCATCGAATCCGATCCGACTAAAGTGGGAGAGACAGACACCCGCTAGCCACCTTATGCAACTAGTGCATGTCAGCCGGTGGAACCTGTCTCACATAAGCGTACGTGTAAGGTCGGTCCGGGCCGCTTCATCATACGATGTCGCCGAAACAAGATAAGACTAGTAGTGGCAAGAAAATTGACAACATCTACGCCCACAACAAGTTTGTGTTCTACTCGTGCATAGTAACTACGCATAGACCTAGCTCATGATACCACTGTTGGGGAACGTTGCAGAAAATAAAAAATTTCTATGCTTCACCAAGATCAATCTATGGATTCGTCTAGCAATGAGAGAGAGGATTGCATCTACATACCCTTGTAGATCGCGAGCGAAAGCGTTCAAGAGAACGGGGTTGAGGGAGTCGTACTCGTCGTGATCCAAATCACTGATGATCCTAGTGCCGAACGGACGGCACCTCCGCGTTCAACACACGTACGGTTGGGGAAGACGTCTCCTCCTTCTTGATCCAGCAAGGGGGAGGGAGAGGTTGATGGAGATCCAGCGGCACGACGGCGTGGTGGTGGAAGTAGTGGCGATCTCGGCAGGGCTTCACCAAGCTCAGCGAGAGGGAGAGGTGTTGCGAGGGGAGAGGGAGGCGCCAGGGACTAGGGTGCGGCTGCCCTCCCTCCCCCCACTATATATAGGGCCCCTGGGGGGGCGCCGGCCCTAGGAGATCCCATCTCCAAGGGGGGGCGGCGGCCAAGGGGGTGGCTTGCCCCCCAAGCCAAGTGGGGCGCCCCCACCCCTAGGGTTTCCAACCCTAGGCACAGGGGAGGCCCAAGGGGGGCGCACCAGCCCACCAGGGGCTGGTTACCTTCCCCACTTCAGCCCATGGGGGCCTCCGGGATAGGTGGCCCCACCCGGTGGACCCCCGGGACCCTTCCGGTGGTCCCGGTACAATATCGGTGACCCTCGAAACTTTCCCGATGGCCAAAAACGGACTTCCTATATATAATGCTTCACCTCCGGACCATTCTGGAACTCCTCGTGACGTCCGGGATCTCATCCGGGACTCCAAACAACTTTCGGGTTACCGCATACTAATATCTCTACAACCCTAGCGTCACCGAACCTTATGTGTAGACCCTACGGGTTCGGGAGACACGCAGACATGACCGAGATGACTCTCCGGCCAATAACCAACAGCAGGATCTGGATACCCATGTTGGCTCCCACATGCTCCTCGATGATCTCATCGGATGAACCACGATGTCAAGGATTCAAGTAATCCCGTATACAATTCCCTTTGTCAATCGGTACGTTACTTGCCCGAGATTCGATCGTCGGTATCCCAATACCTTGCTCTATCTCGTTACCGGCAAGTCACTTTACTCGTACTGTAATGCATGATCCCGTGACCAACCACTTAGTCACTTTGAGCTCATTATGATGATGCATTACCGAGTGGGCCCAGAGATACCTCTCCGTCATACGGAGTGACAAATCCCAGTCTCGATCCGTGTCAACCCAACAGACACTTTCAGAGATACCTGTAGTATACCTTTATAGTCACCCAGTTACGTTGTGACGTTTGGTACACCCAAAGCACTCCTACGGCATCCGGGAGTTACACGATCTCATGGTCTAAGGAAAAGATACTTGACATTGGAAAAGCTCTAGCAAACGAACTACACGATCTTGTGCTATGCTTAGGATTGGGTCTTGTCCATCACATCATTCTCCCAATGATGTGATCCCGTTATCAATGACATCCAATGCCCATGGTCAGGAAACCGTGACCATCTATTGATAAACGAGCTAGTCAACTAGAGGCTCACTAGGGACATGTTGTGGTCTATGTATTCACACATGTATTACGATTTCCGGATAACACAATTATAGCATGAATAATAGACAATTATCATGAACAAGGAAATATAATAATAATCATTTTATTATTGCTTCTAGGGCATATTTCCAACAGTTAAAACCTCCCTCCCTCCATGTTGTATCACTGCACCATCATGTCCAATAAGTCTCTTTTTTGCCAGCGGAAGAACAGCCCCGTGGTTGGTCATCCTCCTGTCTAGCTCCATGTTATTCTGTCCTTTGGGATTTGGGTCCTCCGGATCTACTCGTTCTCTTTCAAGCCCCCCATCTCTTCCCCTAAGCCTTCCCATGTTTGTCCTTCCCCTGCCACTTCCGGATCCACCAGAGGGATCATCATAGTTCACCAGGAGCCAGTCCCCCCACTCGCAATCCTCTGGCTTGTGGAGACCATCCCCGCATTCAGTTACCAAGTGTCCGATCAGGCCACAAAAATCACAGAAATCAGGCAGCTTTTCATATTGAACAGGGTACTTTTTACTTTCTTTCAACGTCAGCGGGACAAACCGAACAATGGGGGTATCCAGCATGATGTGCACACGGGCTCTCATGTATTTTGCTGGATTGATACTGCCCTCATTGACAACAACTTTGATAGGGGGTATGCCCACCTTTCTAGCTAGTTTCTCAGCAATCTCTGTTTTCTTCATGAGACCATCCGGTATGCCAATAATGCGTGCCCACATAGCGATACGATCGAGCTTATACTCCTGGACGTTCGACAGTCCATCATATTCTTCCAAAAACACTGCGGTGTTTCGGAACAGCCATGGGCCACCGTTCATGACGCGATTCCAGTCACCCAAGCAAAGGAATTGGGCGAGGAAGATGTTTGGTTTCTTACCCTTGAAGATCATTCCCTGCACAGGCGCCCAGGCGTTTCTCATCGCCTTATACAAAGCAACATGACTAAAGGGTTTGGTTGTATAAACCTTAAAGATGGCGATCCAACGAGTTTCTTCTATTAATCCTTCAATCTCTCCCGACAGATCCAACTCCTCTTCCTCCTCCCCATGGAGGTTCAACCCTGAAAACCTATCTTCCAGATTTGCTTCTGATCCGGGTGTATCTCGCCCATCCCCACTCCCCGACGCAATGCCCTCCGGCGCCTTTCCACTCCTTCTCTCCGCCATGCAATCCGTCAATAGCAACCAAGAACTATCTGGGATCACGCATAGATTGACTCGATCAATACGTACGCGAGAATTTTTGGTGTAGATGTGATATATATATGTGGAACCATAGGGGAGTCTATCAGGAGGTCGGTAGAAAAGTTAGAGTGAAGTCTGAATTAAACCCTGACGTTGTAAAGGCCGACGCAAACGAACCCTCACCTTTAAATCCATGTATTTACAAATCCCAGTCAATCCCAACCCTGCATGAGTAAAATCTTATTTGGCGCAGTAGGAAAGGCATGATCCCAGCCGGACTGGTTTCTACTGCGAATTACTACGTGGGCCCGCCTGTCATATGCATCTACTCAAAAGTTTGACTTCCTAGCTAGCCTATCAGGTGCGGTGCAGCGGCGATAACGCGGCGCCGATGAGCTCCTAACAGCGTGCTCGCCTGGGACTCGTACGTCCAACCTCATGAGCGTGCCGGACGGGATCGGCTCGGCCGTTGACGCCATTCTGGACGAGCTAGAGGTAGCGATCATCGACGCCATCAAGCCTTGCCGTACCAAGCCGACGTCCCGTAGGCTGCAGCCACGTCCGTCTATGCGCACGTAGCATGTGCATCCACGGGTGACGCGTCCATCCAGCCGTTTGGCCGCATCGTTGCTCACTGACCGCGTAGCCGTTTGGCTCGGCTCGCTGGTAGCCGCGACGCCGTGCTCGGTTTTGTGCCCGACGCCACCTGCTTCATGCAGATGCTCGCAGCTACGCACCGCTCACCGCGTGCCTCCCGTCCCGTCCCACTGGTCGCGCACGTCACCGGCCAGCTCGTCGCCGCCGCCGCCGCGTCTCACCACGCATGCAGGACGTCGCGACCCCAGGCCTCAGTTGCATCGCCTGTGGGCCCATCGGGAGTGGAGAGGGAAAGGGGATTGGGGACGGACGAAAAGGGAAACGGAATTGAGAGGAGAGGATAGAGGAGGAAGATAAGACAAGAGAGACTAACTTGTGGACCCATAATGTCAGTGAGATCATCGGATGAACCCGCCTTGAATTGTTTCTATTTTCAGTGCGCCAAACATGCATAAGGTTAGAATAGACCGGGATCAAAGAGGTCAGGGTACCAACTTCAGAGATTTGAATGTGAGGGTTCATTTGCGTCGGCCTCTACAAAGTCGAGGTTTATTTCAGACTTTACTTCAAGAGTTACCCTAGCCGCCACGGTTGCCACCTCGACCCGTGTCGTTTTATTATTCTTGATTGAGGCTGTCGGTGAGTTGGTTTCGTTCGGGAGGATTAATCCCAGCAAACAGAATAGAGGTTTTTCGATCGAACCAAGCCTTCATTCTTATATTAGTTTACAGAGGGAGTACAGTATAATTCATACGAATGTAAAAGGGAAGACAGTGAGCCAAACCAGCCTATTATTATCTGCTAGGAACTTTTAGAACCAAACTGTAAACCTACTCCTACAAGATTGATGAATGCAAAGAGAAAGGAAACAAAAAAAATTTAATCTAAAAGACCGTGCAAGTTCACGTCTTAATTATTTTCCGTGCTCGTCGCGCGCGAGCATTTTCATAGCAGTTCAGTTGATCGCCCCGTGCTCACTTGAGACGTAGAAATCGGTGGTATCTCCTCACCAGGTTCTTAGCGAGAGCCGCCGTCGCCGTCGAAGGCGGCGGCGGCGGCGGCGGCGGCATCGTCGTCCTTGAGGGCGGCGATGGCTGTGCCTGTGCCTGTTGCTGCTGTTGCACACGAGTCTTCACCGACAAGTCCACCATCTTACGCATGGCGGGTGTCGCGTACCTCGCCCTCCCAACTTTGACCGACGTGCGCTGCTGCGAGTGCGCGCTCATGCCGCACAGCAACGACGCGCGCCCCGACAGGTCGTACTCCCTCCGGTCCCCCACGCGCTCGCTCAGCTCGCCCAGCTCCGCCGCCAGCTCCGCGCACCCTGCGTCGCCGCTCGCGCCCAGCGGCGACTGCCTCAGCGCCATGCGCCGGCGGCTGAGCAGCTCCGAGGCCTCCGCGTGCTCGCCGCGCTCGGCCGCCGCCCGCGCCGCGGCGATGTCCTCGGCGGCCTGCACGCGGAGGCGCTCCCGCTCGACCTCCACGTCCGGCTCTGCCTCCGGCGCCTCGACCGGCCTCTTCACCGCCACCTCCTCGCCTGCCACGTCCACCGACTGCCCGGTCCCCACGTCGCGGTATGTGCAGCTCACCTTCATCAGCGATGTCACGTCGTCCGTGTCGCCGGCCTTCGGCACGTCCACGAACAGCAGGAAGCGCCTTTCCTCGTCGGCATACAGCTCGCCGACCTCCACCGCGGCGGTGCGCCCGTCAGCGTCGACGCGGCTCTTGTAGCGCCCCGACTTGATGGACCGCACGCGAACGCCGGGGCAGACGCACTCGACGGCGACGCGCGCCTCCTGCGCGGCGACCGAGAGAAGCCCGCCGATGCACTGCGCAAACGAGTCCTGGATGACGGCCTCGTTCTCGATGAAGGCGAACGTGCCGCCGGTGGCCTCCGCGATGGTGTGCATCGCCGCCGAGTCGTGGTCGGTGCCAAAGCCGAACGTGTGGATCGGCGGCGAGGAACCGTCGCCCGTGCGGATCAGGGAAGGTGGCACGAGCACGCTGTAGTCGGTGGCCACGTCGTGATTGTAAAACCTTGAAGACAGCGTGTAGTTGTCTTGACCGTCGGAGAGCAGGATGACGCCGGTAACGGCGTTCCTGTAGCGGCGGCCGTCGATCACCTTGGCGGCCTCGCGAAGGCCCTCCTTGATGTTGGTCCCGCCACCCGCGGCCAGGGACTCCACGGTGCGCTCGGTCGAGGCCCGCCCGGCGTCGGACATGCGCGTGAGGCGGGTGAGGCGGCGGGCGTCGCACGAGAAGGACACGAGGCTGAGGCGGTCGTGGGGGCCGAGCTTGTCGACGACGAAGCCCACGGCCTGCTTAAGCAGCGCCAGCTTGCGGCCGCCCATGCTCCCGCTGACGTCGAGCACCATGACGAGATCCAGGGGCGCGCGCGCCGCCTTGGCCGCGGCCGGAGCCGGCGCGGGAGCCTTGGCGTGCACGAGCACCGCGAAGCCGTCGCGGCTGGCGTCCTTGGCGATGGCGGGGTACTCGCAGTGCGTCTTGATGGACATCACTCCGCCGCTGGCAGTCGTCTTCTCCGCGGCGGCAGCTGCAGGCTGCGGCTCGAGCGGCTCGTCGTCGCGGAAGACCAGGTCCTGGGCGGGCGCCACGCCCGGCACGTCGCGCCACGGCGTGAAGCAGAGCGGGCAGGCGGTCTGGTGGTGGACGCAGCGGAGGTGGAAGCTGTGGGAGCACTCGGCCGTGAAGGTGGCGTGGCCGCGGCCCATGTCGCCATGACAGACGGCGCACCTCGTCTCCATGGGATTAATCATCCAAAGCTCTTGGGTTCGCCTTCTTTCTCCGATGAAAGTACAACTTTGTTCGTGCGTAGCAATGGATCTACAACAGCTGTGAGATCCGATTTAATATAGCACCGAATCATGATTTTTTTTTTGAACTGAGCACCGAATCATGATTAATTAGTTGTAATCCCTGACTTTGTGCGTGCGTGCGTGTTTGTTGGGATATAGAGATCATCAATAGCATCCTTGGCTTCGAGACCAAGCAAATCGGTTTTGGAAGATTATAAGATTTGTTGCATTTTGTTTTTTTGCGAAAATGACAGGTTTTGGACCATACTGTTCCACCGTGGAAATAATTTGTTGATTGTTAGGGAGTTATACTAATTTTGTTTAAGTTTAATCTTGATTCTATACGACTACTTTGTTGGAAAGTCAAATTCTTTTATGTTTGACCGTATTTATATAATAATACACCAACATTTCTGACATCAAATTAGTAGCATTAGACTTTTGATAAAATATATCATATACCTATTTGGTTTATAAACATTGATATATTTTTGCACAAACTCGATCAAGCTTTGAGATAATTTGATTCTTTAACAAAGTTGGAAGTATACTCTCTTAAGGGCGGAGGGAGTATGTGAAGATACCACAGTTCTTTACAACGAAGCCATATGCCCATGATCCATCAAGTCTTGCAGTGTTGCTTTGGAAATGAATGCATATAATGCTTGCTTAATTTAGGTTTATATGTAAGATCTAAAACTGATCAATATTGTTTCTAATATTAGATTTGGGCATATAAATGGCTCTTAATTATATACAAACTTAAAAATGGATATACTGTAGCAGCATATGTTCAGGTTGGGGGTACTAATTGTACCAAATGACATGCGTTTTCACATATGATTAATGATTAGATATATGATTAGACGTGCATTGCACATGCACACTTACTAGTGTTAGGAAATTAGAAATATTGGTGTGGGGAGGCTCACTACGTAACACATGTAAACGGTTCGCTCTAACCCCAGTCTAGCGAACAATCCGATCCCACTAACCCCTCTTTTCCTCCCCTCCATTCGCCACACTAACCACATTCGCTCATTCCTTCTCTTCCCCCTCTTACTCTCCGCCCTTTAGCTTTGTCTTCGCCGACGATTCAAGCACGGTCAACTGCCGACATTGGGCTAGGGCTCAAAGTTTGCTGCTCCGCCTGCACACGATAGTGTTGTCAGGGTAGGGCTTCCGTAGTCTCGTCGGATTGAGTGCGGCGGCGGCAGCGAGTGTCGTGGCCACAACCGCAAGAGGGCCATGGGCATTGGTGGGTCTCTTTTTTTTCTTTTGCCTTTTTAGTGTTGTGAAGAATTTGTTCTTCTGTGCGCAATTTTTAAAGCCAAATGTGCGTCAGTGAGGGCGAATGCCAAATTAGCTATTTGAGACATATTGATCCCAACAGTTCTAGGGTCGTTGTTTTAGCTGATTTTGTTCTCTTGTTGGTCATTTTACCCCATCTTTTGTCACGTTTCCTTCTCTGCATAGCAGAGACTGGCCAATGGTCCAGTTTGTGTGTGACAGAGATTATTGCCATGCTCTGCAAATCTGGTTGGTCTAGAGTTACCATGATCATATGTGGCTGATTGGGATTTTCCCATGGTCCACCGATATTGTTCCTATACATTTTGCCATGTCATGTTGTGTGTGCTCGAGGAACTTACCATGTTGTCCTGGTATTGTCGTTACATATTATGCCATGGACTATATGTCTATTTTAGAGATTTGCCATGCTATATTTTTTCCTTTTGTTAATGCATATTGTCAATGTCTCATGTGTTGTGTTGTTGGTGAATTTACTCCCTTTTTGCCATGCTCTCATTATATCGTTAATTTAGTTTTTCCATGGAATAATATGGGTGTGACACAGGTTTTCCAATGCTCTCCCATATGGTGGTGCAATGTAGATTTGCCATGGCTTCTTTATGTTTGTGACGGTAATTTTCGGCGTGCTTTCATCACTTACCTAAATTTATATTTTTGCCATCGAGCATTTGTGTGCGCTACATATTTCTGGCATGCACTATTTTAATTTAATCACCTGTTAACGCAGAATCGCCATCGTCCAGTTATGTGTGTTCGCACAGTTTCCATTATATGATTGTGGTTACAGAATTGTTTTATGTGTTGGAGACCTTTTGCCATCAACTAATTTGTGTTTTCATGTGCTGATTTCATTTTAAAGATGATCAGGAATGGCTCATCCGACGATGATGACGATTTCATGGATATGAGAGGGAAGAGTGTCGCAATTGGTAATGGGCCTCGAAAGGAGGCATTGATGTTTTTCACTCTCCATGTTGATGCTACTTTTCACCAACCTAGTTGTTTCAGGCAAATTTTTTATTGGTGTTTTTGTATACACCATGACATATTTTAGAGTTGTTGTTGTTGTTGTTGTTGTTGTTGTTGTTGTTGTTGTTGTTGTCACTACTAGGGAAAATCATATACACAAAATCTTAGCAGCAGCGCGGCTCAAAAAGGAGCGCTGCTGCTAATTAGTAGTAGCGCGTGTGCGGGAAACTCGCTACTGACAAGTTTTTAGCAGTAGCGCGCTCGGTGTAAACCGCGCTGCTACAAATATCGACCGGCGATGTCCACCAAACTCCATTTAGCAGCAGCGATTGTCATGAAAGCGCTACTGCTATGGATGTAGTAGTAGCGCGCTTTTTCTGATGTCGATGCTGCTAAATTTCAAATTGGCACACTTTTTGATCCCGGTTAGCAGTAGCGCCGTTGCTCAAAGTGTGCTGCTGCTACTTCGTCATTATTATGCATGGGTCCAATGATGTAATATATATGTTCCTATTTTGCATACATATTTAACCGTCAAATGATGCAATATATATCGCCCTCCCTTCGTTCACTGCTCTCGGGAAATAAAAGTGGGCGAAAATAAAAATAAAGGAAAAGAAAAAGGAAAACTGGCAGTAGCGAAGGTAGTAGCAGCGCGTTTTGTCTAAACCGCTACAGCTACTGAAGGTAGTAGTAGCGCATTTCGTATAAACCGCTACAGCTACTGAAGGTAGTAGCAGCGCGTTTTGTCCAAACGCGCTGCTGCTACGTCCACTTAACCCAAAATTCTCACTCTCCCTGCTTCATCCCGCCTTTCCCCCCCAAATCCCCACTCTCTCTTCCCCATCGCCGCCCCTACCCGGCGCGGCGCTTCTTCGACCTGCCCTCGCTCCCGACCCGACCCGGCGCTCGCCCCGACCTGCCCTCGCCCCGACCAGGCCGGGCGCTCGCCCCGATCGGCGCTCGCCCCGACCCGTCGGCCTCGCCTCCTCCTCTGCTTCCTCCCCTCCCAACCTCGGCCGTCGTCGGGCCTGCCTCCTCGCCCATGCACCCTTTGTAAACCCCCCCTCTCTCTCTGCTAGGGTTCTTCGGTTAATTTACTTAGGTTTTAGTTAGGGCAGTATGTTAATTAGGTTATCTATTTAGTTATGAATTTAGCTAGGTTTCAAAATTAGCTGAATTTATATGCAAATTTGAACTGGACATGTGATATGTGGATATGTCATGTTTTGGACATGTCATGTTTGGAAAATGATCCGAGTGGCCTATGTTACGCCGGAATGTTTATTCATTTCCGTTCCGGTGAATTTCAGGCGCTCAATATGTCCATTTTTTAGCAAAGGTCATGCCGAAATTTCCCGTGAATAAGAGCATGATTTGTGCTACATAGTTGGCATATCGAGTGCTGGCACATAGATTTCCTTTTTATGTCATTTCTCATTTATTCATACTTTTAGAAATAAATGAGGACACTTAATCATAGGAAACATGTCGAACAACGAAGAAACTGGGCCTTGACCAAGATGCAGACGAGATGGATTATGAGGGTGAACAAGAGTACCTCGACTATTTGACTGCTAAGCAAGGTTTGCAGGTCGGCCTCGATGATGGTACTGACGCCGACATCGACACCGACGGCGCCGGCACCGATGGCGGTGCCGAGACCGGTGGGGAAGATACCGGCGGGGATGGTACCGGCCCCGATGTCGCTACTGAAAAGAGGAAGCATAAGAAGCAGAGGATACGAAAACCTAACAAACTAGGGATTGGACGACTTGTGATCACAAAGATGGCACCTGGCAAGTTTGAGCCGTTAGAGCCGGAAGAACCTCGCAAGTGCTATGGGAACCAAGTAGGATGCATCCTACCGGAATGCGCGAGCATCAACGATGATGACTTAAGGAGTAAAGAACATTTGACGCAGTTGCTCCTGACGAAGTTGCACAAGAGATTCAAGTTCCCTGACCGGGATGATAACATAGAAGAACCGTGGGATGATCTGAAGATGAAAAAGATTAACAATCACGCCATGGGCATGTTCAGCAATGATTTGGCCTCCCGGAAAGCGAGGGTGAAACGAGCTATTGAGGCTGAGGAACCCCTGTCCAAGATTCTGGAGGAAAATCGGCACTTACGGAAGAGGAGTTCGAAAAGTTCAAGGACACTTGCGCTACCGAGGCAGCCAAGGCTAAGGCTGCGAAATTCAAGAGCCTTCAGCAAAGGAACATGGGGAAGCATCACCTCGGAAGCCGTGGCTACCTCGGTAAAAGGCTCATATGGGATAATGAGGACGCGGAACGTGAAGCCGCGGGTCTCCCGGACCCCTTCGCGAAGTTCACCAACCCCTTGGAGCGTGACTTCATCAGGGCCCGCTACAAGTGGGACAAGGAGAAAAAGGTTTTTACGGACAAGATCACGAGGAAATTGATTAGACTACTTGATCAAAGGCGGAAGGTGGGCGTGGGAAAGGGGATGATAATGGACCCTCGCAACCCACGTTCCACAACCAGCCGATCTCTCACCGGGCACTTCAGTGGTTAGCTTGACCAGTGTGAAATCGGGCACGAGGATTTGCCTCCTCCAAAGACAACATGTGGGAGCGGATGACGAGACCCGCCCATGGATTGAAGCTGCAAGGGTTGGGTGCTGCTATGGCGAAGAATCTTATTAAATGCGGAGCCGGCCGAGAGCACACCAATAACCACACATCAACAAGCATGTGCGGAGACCACCACCCCGCCTACGCAATTACCAGCTCCTGTAGTGCCGGGTGAGAGCGGCGGACCACATGATGAAGGGGGTGCAATAATACTGGCTGATGTAATTTGTCCTGGAGAACAGAGAATGGATGATGATACGGAGGTCGACCCTATGGATTTCCTCAATACAAACGCGTATGACTGTGACATAGATATGATGAGTCAACCATATGACGAATCAGGCTATCAGCTTGCTAATGAGGATATGGATGATATGCGGGCAGGGTCGTAGCGAGGATTGCAAAAGTCTCTCTTCATGAAATCCTCACAGGACACGCCTGAAGATGCCGCCTCAACACAGGCTCAACTAGCCGGGCGCGAGGTCGTCTGATGCTTAGCCCGGGAACACTGGGACAGGGGTTAAGGAAGGATGCGGAAGGTGTGCCCGGAAAAAGGAGAGGAAGAGATCGGGAAGATAACTGCCTCCAAACAAGCGGAGCACATAGCAGCCAGACGATGCATTCTGAAGAGCGTGTACCCGTGAAAGGTGTGGTCATGTTCCATCTCACGGGCGAGCCGATGCTACCGCCGAAACCGCTGGAGGCACTATCAAGGGATCTCAGGAGACTGCACGACCATGTGCTGTCGGCTGAGAAAAGCCTACTAGCCTCAAAGGATCCAGGATATCCGACATACGCGGCTCGTGTGCCTGAGGGGAAGTGCTACGTCGAGACACGGCCCGCGGAGGTGTTCTTCCTGCGGTTTGACCATATCTTTGAGATGTTTCTAACAAGGCGGCTCGATTTTACAATCGTCCGCCTTTTTGCTCTACATATGAGCTCCGTCATGAAGAGTGAAGAAGTCTCGCAAATCTGTGTGGCGGATCCGTACTACATGCACGAGTCTTTCTTGAGTCTCGGCGACTTTGAGCGTGAAACTGCTAGGGAGTACCTCCAAAACTTCATGGTACAGAATAAGGACCGAGAAATTGTCCTCGTGCCTTATCATCCAAAGTAAGTCAGTTCCGGACAACCCTTTCGTACATTTCAATCATTCCTTCTCTCTCATATGGGGAATAATTTGAGGTGTCTTTTCCCCGCAGCAACAGGCGCGCCGTCCTTATCGTTCTTTACCCGCAAGTCTCCCACGCCGTGTATTTTGACCCTTCCAGAGACTACGAGAAAAAAGACTACACCCACATTATGAATATTCTAGATGATGCTCTCCAAGGCTTCAGCTTTAGAGGTGGCCACGTGCAGATCAGGAAACAAAGGAACAAGAAGATGGGTTTCGCGCATAAAACTAACTTCTCCTGCATCCATGTCCCAAAACCAAGCAAGAAGGATGGATTCTACATCGTCCATCTCATGATTCAGTTCAACACGGATCACCAAAAGCTTCGCATGAGAAGCAGAATGATGATCATATCCACAAGTGGCTAGAATCTCATGGAGAAGCGGATTATAAACTTAGAGATGACTTCTTTCGCATCCAAAGCGACATTGCGACGATCATCATGAAAGAAGTCGTCGATGAGAAGGGGATGTTCCACCACGGCCCTATATCACGAGCTGACGTCCGAACTCGCATAGGCATGCAACGTCTAGACCTCACGTCGTTCAAGAAGCTAGGGTCCATCCTCGATGATATGGAAGGATGGAACTTCTAGTGATTTATGATGCCGATGATGATGATATGTGTCGGTTGAACTTGTATACTTTTTGTAGCGATGAAACTTTGTGATGTCCACGGTCCCTGCCGAACTTGCGTAACGCTACTTTGTTAGTTTGCGTACGATGACATGCGTACCTCTAGTTAATTAATTTGCGTACTGTATGTTGCATCTAGTTGCTAACCCTTTCTTTTTCGGTGTTGCTCTAGTATATTTTGTTGCATATATATGATTGTACATCCTCTTCATGAACATGCATCTCTAACAGGTACCTAGTTTATTGATGGCGAGATGGCGTGTACAAAGGGAAGGTTCCGGGGGTGTACAACGAGTGGCATGAGTGTCAGGCGCAAGTGAATGGGTTCACGGGCGCCAGCCATAAAGGCTTCAAAAGCAGACAAGAAGGAGAAGCTAGTTACTTGAGGTTCACGCTAGAGCGAGAGAGGACTCGTAACCGCCACCTCATGTACTGCATAGTTCCGCTCTCACTCATAGTGATAGCTCTTCTTGCGTATACCTTTGTTTAGATGGATGACGTTGTTGTAGTTGCAAGTATTCGAGACTTGCATGTATCGCTATTTTCGAGATGATGACAAGAGATACCACTTTGTGTTGGATGATGATTATGATGAGACTATTTGTATGTATATGCTATGATTACATTTGTGGTCTCGCAGGCATTTGTATGTGTATCATGATGACATTTCTATGTGCTAAAGATTCTTCTATAAAGCCTGTTCAAATACAAAACAAATATGCCGGAAAAAAAACTACTTGAATTAGCAGTAGCGAGTGTATAAAAGTTAGCAGCAGCGCGTCCAGGCAAAGCGCACTAGAGCTACTAGCAGTAGCGAGCTTCCACTACGCGCTGCTGCTACACTTGTGTAGCAGTAGCGCTGGTGAGCACGCGCTACTGCTATGTGTTAGCTGTAGCGCCTTATTAGTAGCGCCACTCCCCGCGCTACTGATACACCTAAAACCCGCGCTGCTGCTAGCCTTTTCCCTAGTAGTGTGTTGTTGTTGTTGTTGTTGTTGTTGTTGTTGTTGTTGTTGTTGTTGTTGTTGTTGTTGTTGTTGTTGTTGTTGTTGTTGTTGTTGTTGTTGTTGTTGTTGTTGTTGTTGTTGTTGTTGTTGTTGTTGTTGTTGTTGTTGTTGTTGTTGTTGTTGTTGTTGTTGTTGTTGTTGTTGTTTGTGGTGGGGAGATGATGGAGTGTTTTTTGTTTGTATTTATAATACGGTGATTTGATGGGTTTTTGTGGTGTGGTTCAGTGTTATCCGCTAACCAATGTGTATTTATATGGAGATATTTCTATGTCAGTGACTGCATGTACTATATTGGTGCTACAGTAACACATGGTGACACCTATTTTTTCTAGGCGGTGGAAGGGTGCACGAGATTGATATATTTTTTATAGGCCGTTTGCTGCTGATTGATCTGAAAAATCGTTGGCCTGGTCAAAATCGTAAACCAAACCCAAAATTAAATACGTCGATTAAATGAAAGAGCTTCAAAACGGTAACATAGAGAATTAAAATAATTGAATGGGAGGGCCCTTGAGAAATCGTGGGCCCGATCAAAATTGGGTTGAACCATTGAAGACCTCAATTAGTTCTGTAACATTAAAAATTAGAAAGCATGGTGTATAGTATATAAAAAAATTAAATGAGATAGCTTTGAAAAATTGTTGACCCGGTCAAAATAACATGACTCAATCTCGTTCATGACCTCAATTGAATGTGGGCTTCTTAAAACTAGGGAGTATAGTGTTACAGAGGATACACTCTCTTCTATATATACTGTGTGTGTCTCGCAGAGTGCAATATCAATCTTGTGTTCCAGATTCAATTCGACTCCGTCCTCTCAAAACAAACACACACACACACCTATGGAGGGGAGAAGCGCTCTCTGCTTCCTCGTCGTGCTCACCCTTCTAGCAGCAAGCCCTGCTCTTGCAGCAGGTACTCGATTGGCCCGCCCTTCCCTTTTGCATCTCTCTTCCACAGAAAAGATCTCCTGCTAACTGCATCCATCCATCCATGTATTTCTTTCCACGTAGAGAGGTGCGAGGAAGAGCACTTCTTCTCCCTGATATGCATGGTCTGGCTGTGCGCGCAGGAGTGCGCCAGCCAGAACCCGGACATGAGGGTCAAGGCGGCCTACTGCACCGCCAAGGGGGTTAAGCGCTATTGCCACTGTACCATGTGCTATAAGTAAGAACTAGGATATGGACGTGGTTAGAGAGTAGTAGCTGCTAATAAATTGATAGTTCGAGATGTTCATCTGTATCGCTCATGGCAATGATATTACTGGTATGTTTCCGCTTGATTCGCTAGTTTTAGGTGTGATAACCATGTTGTTGTGTTGTGTTTTACCTCTCATGCCTTGGTTGTATATTGGCTGAATTCTTCACCGGTCCTCGCATCTCTATCTCTATATCCATCTCTACTCGCTATCTCTATATCTCTATCTCTATCTATTAATGTGATAGAGCGAGTTGCTTAGATACAACAAATCTCAACCGTTCAGCGCCATCTATCCAATTGTCTATATTTCCTCAACCGTTGCGTGCAAAACATGTCCATCATGCTCAGCATTACTTGCGGACTGCTTTCACTTGGCTCATGGTGTTACATCAATATTGTTCAGTTTTTGTTCCAGGGAAGCGAATGGGCTGGCACATTTCTTGTCTAGGACTTGTTATGATTCTAAAACTAGCTATGTTTGGGTGGATGTTACTCCTGAATTCTTATTACCTCTTGTACTTTCATGATGTAACTCTGCCACGACATAAATAAAAGTGCCGGTAGGCTTTCTTTTCAAAATAATGTTGCAATTATTAATATTCAATTATGATTGCCATGTAGTTATTACTTTCCAATGACTACAGTTCGAAATTATAACTATACAATTAGTTAGGCTAATTGGTTTGATGCTAACATCTCATATTGGCAAAACTTGAAACAAAAAAAATCAAATGTTGCCAAAAAAATTGGTAACCAATCACTAGCCAATATTTGGCCTTTGTTAAATTTTAGCATCCCGGCTTTTGGCATCAAACAAAAAATGATCATTCTCCCTGAAATGTCAATTATTTTTAATGTTACAAAAGGAGTAAGTGCAGACATCCAACACATCTTGTTGATTTAACGGCCTATATTTCCTCGACTTTTAGCACTTAGCATGTCTAGCACGCTCAATGTTATCATTATCATTAAGTTTGTAACTATTACCATCCATTGTCTCGTAATTATTACTTTCCCAAAATTATTACTATCCAATTATTGCTCATCTATTGTACTTGAAATACGTAAGGTTCAATTCAATCATCGGTTCACAAAAAAGGATCCTCTCTTTTTTGTGGAGAAATCAATTTTATTCCATAACTACAGGGTTACAATCAAGATGCAGAAGTTATTCAAGGGTCAACGTAAGTTAAATAGTCGTCATCCGAAATGGAGTGAATATATCGAGTCTTTTCCTTATGTCATCTTATACAAGAAGGGTAAAGAAAATGGCATAGCAAATGCTCTTTCTACGCAAATGCATGTTAATCACCCAACTTGAACTCTATGTTGTTGGCTTTGATCATATTAAAGATTTGTATGATCATGATGCTTTCTTTGCGCCTTCTTTTGTTAATTGTCAAAGTGGAACTTGTTGGGAACAATATTACATGAAAGACGGTTATCTAATGCGTGCTAACAAGCTTTATGTTCCCGAGAGTTCTTTACGTTTACTACTTTTGCAAGAATCACATGTTGGCAGACTCGTGAGACACTTTGCGTGTGACAAGACTTATGTGACGCTTGCCCACAAGTACATTTGGCCAAGGGTGTTTCGAGATGTTGAACACTCCGTCAACCGATACAATACATGCCGCAAAGATAAGCTCAAAGCTCAATCCCATGGTCTTTACATGGCATCGCCTTTTCATGTGCACCTTGGGACGACATAAGCATGTATTTCATATTGCTTTCATGGGAAAATTTTGTTTTTGCCAGTCTAGATTTTGCCAATTTTTCTTATGCCACTCTAGATTTTGACATTTCACTTTTGCCACTCTTAGTTTTTGACAATTATCACAATTGCCATTCCCGTGGCAAAAGCAAAATTTTATGAGTGCCATTTGTGATAAATTTCAAAAGCTAAGAGTGGCAAAATGAAATAAAATTATTTTGCTTTTGCCACGGAATGGCAATTGTGATAATCATCAAAAGCTAAGAGTGGCGAAAGTGAAATGTCAAAATCTAGAATGGCATAAGGAAAATTGGCAAAATCTAGAATGGCAAAAACAAAATTTTCCCTTTCATATTTGGTTTGCCTAGGACTACAAATAAAAAAGACTCGATATTCATAGTTGTTGATAGATTCTCTAAGATGACACACTTTCCATGCCACAAGACTGATGATGCTTGACATGTTGCAACTTTATTTTGTAGGTAAATCTTGTGTCTACATGGAGTGCCCAAGACAACCATTTAAAACCGCGATGTTCAATACTAGAGCTAATTTCGAAGACTCTTTGCGCCAAGGTAGGAATCAAGCTCTTGTTCTCACTGGTGTATCATCCTCAAACTGATGGCCAAACGAAGGTGGTCAATCACACACTATCTATCCTACTTCGCGTGCTCATTAAAAAAACATCAGGGAGTGGGAAGAGTGCTTACCCATTACCGATTACGCCTGCAATTGTGCAAGACATTTGACAATGATGAAGTCTCCCTTAGAAGTGGTCTATGGCTTGGATATCCTTCCGCTTCCTCTACAAGAGTGCACCAACAATGGATTTTCAAGTGCTCGAGCCAACTACATGAAGAAGAAGCACGAAGACACAATACTCACCACCGGCGTCAAGTGCAAAGGCATGCAAGATCAACACCAAAAAGAGACCCATGGTGTTCAACCCCGGAGATATTGTGTGGCTACACCTTCGAAAGGATCGCTTTCCGAAAGAATGCAAAGTCCAAGCTTCTACCCAAACTGATGGCCCCTTCAAGGTTCTATAAAGGGTCAATAACAACGCCTACAAGATCGACATCCCTCGTGACAAGTACTCATTTGGCGACAATTTGATGTCATCTACTTGGCACCTTACCATGGTGATGAAGTTCACAATCCGAGTGGATACCCCTCGGGGAAGGAAGATGGTGCGAGCACCCCACGAACATCCCCATGGATTCTACACCAACACCTGAAGTGTTAAGTGGACCAATGACTAGAGCACATGCACGCGCCATCGAAAAGGAGGTTAACCCGCTCCTCTTTGAACTACCCTTAACTTCATATGAGACATGGCTACTACCTCAAGCGAAGACCTTGTGCATACTTAGTTACCAAGGAAATGACCATGTAGAAGCAAGGGAGCAAGGCCAAGCTAGGGCCGGGAGAGGAGTAGGGTTAAGGAGAGAAGTTTGGTCCAAGTGGCCATCCATACATCTAGGCCCTGCCCGCGAGCAGTTCATTCCCAAGTAACCATGTATCCCCCTCTCTCACCCTGTCACTATAAATAGTCGTCCCCTTCCTCCTCTGTAGGGTTAGCAAAGTATACCAAAGGATATTGAGAGAGTTTTGCTCCTTGTACCTCCTCCTAGAGGAACAAGACCTCCATCTTGGAGAAGGATCTCTCTAGATCTCAAGACTTCAATCTAGGAGAAGGATCTCATCATAGGTCTTCAAGAGCTCCTAAGGGAGAAGGATGCATCATATCATCAAGCCGTCATCTCCACATGTGGATTTGGGAAGAACTACCCTAGCTATTTGTTTCCTAGTTGATTGTGGATCTTGTTACCTAGCGTGATTTTTTGTGGAAGGAGTGCATGTGTGATCAGATTTTGTTTGAGTGTTTCTTTTCCTTGTTTTCTTCTTATTCCTCTTGATCCATCTTCAACCGTGGAAAGATTGGCCCACCTAGGGCTTTCCCTACATCAAATGCACATGATCAGGAAAACATGACCATCATTAATGTGTGAGCTAGTCTTAGGGGCGTGACTAGGGATCATATTGGTGTTTATGTTTTCGTACATGCAATTGAGCTTTGCTTCGAATTCATATTCAAGAATCAATGCAATTATAGAAAAGAAATATAAACTTAATTGTGAACATGAAACTAGAATAATATATTTATTATTTTCTTCATGGCATATTTCTAATAAAAAAATCAACACTCATCAACATGACCTTGAGACCTATCCTAGAGCTCAAAAGCAAGTGGCAAGAAATCTTTAGGTCTGAGGCACCTAGCAAGCAGTTGGCGTCCATATTGCATATGAAGTCCATATCAAAACTTGCAAACAATTGAGCTCCATCCTCATTTAGCCGTGCACACATTGGGCATAATGCATCGTCGATCTACACCCACATCGGTGTTGAATCCCGAAACTAGCAAGAAGGTTGTTGTGTGAAATACACCATAGAAACTGCTTAGCTGTCATGGTACATGGTGTATTCCATATGTTAAATTCATTTTTTTCGGTGTACAGGAAAATTCGGTTTCCTGTGTTACTCACCAAAAAAAATCGGTCAGTTCGGTATTTTAGCTAGTTAATCAAAGAAGCCAAATTCATCCCGCCCCACATGTTGAGTACAGGCCCTCCCGACCCAATTAGAGATGCCTGGATGGCAAGGCCCAACCGCCTGGCATTCTTTCAGTCTTTGTTCACCAGTAATGACATGTATCACTCATTGTGAGCATTAAAACTCCAATCGCCCACTAGCATAGGAACATGAGCCAACCCATTTAAAAACATTATAACTGTGCACCCTAGGAGCTCTCTCAGGCCATCACTGATTTTGGCCGTCAAATCGCTCATCGCGATCATTCTTGGACGTCCGATGTTCTTCTTTCTCTGGTGGTGTGGGCCGCTATTCCTGGCACAAAATTGGAGGCCCCTCCTTTGCTGGTAGACTTAACATACGATCCCCAAAGAACGGTACAGATATGCCCCGTCCTCTCCCCTCCCCTCCCCTCCCTGTACGGCTGTACCCTACGTCTTAACCCCTCCTCTCCCAATCTCACCGCTGCTATCATCACCGCAAGAGAGAGAGGCTATCAAAAATGCGAGGACGGTCGGGTCGAGTCGCTGAACACGTCACAGGGAGTTGAGACACCCCTTGAACCAGTTAACATCGTCTTCACCTTTGCGGGCAATTCACCATGTCGTCAACAAGATCTTCCATGATCCATTCATCTCGCGCTAGAGGTATGAATGGTGCTCCGTCTCGGATTTGTGAACAAATAGGTGCCTCCTCTTGATTCATATAAGTCAGGATTTCTGCACATGGGGGAGATGGCGGAAAAGGATGAGCGAGGGCTTAGGAGGGGAAGGAGGAGATGGTGACCAGCACGGCTCCTCCGGCCGGGAAGACTCCGCTTGAGCATATCGACTTGCTTGCGTGGTGGATGAGTCTTCTCCAACGGTGCGCTGAAATCCAAACCCACCTGCGTTTTTGCCCTGATTTTCTCTTCGTCCTTGAGTAATTTAGGTTGTGTTCAGGTGGTTTCGGTGTGGGCGCTTGACTCTTCTTGCTCTTAATTATTCAGTTGCTCTGAATTAGTGTAAATTGGGATGCTTTTGAACGCCATGATGATAGAGGCCAGGAAGGGTTTGATGGAGAGGGAGAGGGACAGCTCCCAGTCGGCATGCAAGTCCTGGCTGTCGATGATGACCCCGTGTGCCTCAAAGTTCTGATGGTCCTCCTCCGAAATGCTGCCAGTATCATGGTTAGAGCCTACTTGCAATTAAATCGTGTATGTTTTACAAGAAACTTCATTGTGTTGTAAGACATATTATTACTCCCACAAGCAACATCAGTCACATCATCATCTTCAAGGCCAAGATCAACGCTGCTCCTCCTGCCCTTTAGGCCCTTTGCCATCATCCTCCACTACATCTGCAGAAACAATAGTAATCACACTTATAAATTAATTTCCAGTATACAACGGAGTTGTAAAATACGACTTGCTTTTTCATGTTTTATTTTTTTCTATATATTTAGTGGCACTTCTGAATCTTTCATAGCACAAGCATCCATTTCTTCTTATCCATTCTATGTCACGTTTAGTAGCAGGAGCAAGACAGTGCCTTATATATCCTGAATTTGCTATTTTCAAATGCTTCATAGCAAGAATGAGTTCTCTCTTTTTGTTCACACCATTTGGTGAGAGATTGAAATATGCAACCAAGTTGATGCCAGTGATTTGACTTGGATCTTCAATTGGTTACACATAAAATTGTCTGACCTTCTGTATGTTCTGTGCCTCGTCTTTGTGAAGGCATCTTGGGTGCTACTGCTACCTTGGTCCAACGCGTATGTGATTTGTTTTGATTCCAGCATAACCTTCCAATTTAAATATTGGCTTCAGCTTATCATGAAAGATTTGACCTTTTCCAAATGCAGTCAGGTCCCGGGGGCACTTCTAAATGCTACTAGAAATGTGACGAAGAAGATTATTTCAGTATCGCGGATAATGGAATGCTTTGTGCCATTCGGCAGCCACTACTAGGATCTATATATTGTTAAAAATATTGTTAGTATGGTGATGTGCTTCCTTTGATGGCGGGCTTGCCCATCGACAATAAAAACAATTGCTATTTTGCGGAATATATTTCCAATGAAATCCACATGTTTTATCTCTGTATAGCCTTCCTTTGATGGTTTGGTTCAGCCTAAATGTTGGCGCACTATGGAAAATTTGAAGCTCCTCTTTCAAATTATAGTGGCAACATCATGACTGTGTGCATTGCTAAGCTCATGCACTTGCAGCTCTTGCCATTCTTTCATATATTTTTTGTCGTTTGGGCTTATATAGAAAAATAAATACAAAATCACACAACTTTCAGTGAGTGAGAGCACCAAAACTGCTACTACATTTTCTGAAGTGCTTTCCCATTATTGTGTTCTAATGATGGTCAGATCCAAGGAATTCAAGGTGCATATCTTCGACAAGCTAAGTGGGATTGCGGCTCATGTACTCATCAACCATAATCTCCCGAGACTTCAGGAAGCACGTCTCCTATCCTTGTTTTGATTCCAAGCTCTAGGTGCTTTCCGACATACATGTTTTCAAGTTACATCACATAGTTCATGACTATATTGGAATTAGTTAACCCTCTTAGAAAGCACAAAAGAAAAATTTATAGCATAAATGTGTTCTCTATTAAATCTTGTCCTTTTAAACATTGTTGTTTGAATTAATATACATGTAGCATTTATGAAATCACTTCTTGATATACTCGGTTGAAGCCTGATTCACAAATTAGTTGAGCCAAATTAATAGTAAGAAAATAGAATCAGATGATGGTTTGTTTTTGTACCCATTCAAAAAATAGTTTTTGTCTATCCATAAATTAAATTGGGTGCCCTCAATCGTTGAAGCCTCATTGTATGATTAAGGGTTCATGTAAAGATTAAATTTGTGTGCATGTCCATGACATATGGCATTGCATAGCCCTGCTGCAAATTCAAATTGACCTTTAGTTAAGCTTTTCAAGTCAGTCTATACGAATTTAACTTTAGCGCATTATGACTTCATATAGTTAGAGAAAATTCTACCATTTTACCCAAAAAATGTCAGGTGTAGCAACGTGCGCCAACATGGTAGTTCTTGTGTGGGAACAGGTCCCAATAGTGCTCCTACCTGATAATGATCTAAATGCAGCCCTTATTATGATTGCCATTGGCACACTATGTTGCTCCCTACCATGGATACCTAAGCATGTATGTTCAGCGGAGATCTTCCCAAATTATAGAGTTTGTGGCCTGTTTTGGCTCTTGGTGTGGTTAATCGACAAGGCGACAACCTTTTTATGAAGAATTTTCATACTAACTTAAGGAGCATCCAGACAAATTCAGGTTATTACTTATTATTGACAGGAGTATCTTTCATAAAAGGTAAACATTCATGAAACAAATCATTTTAGTCTATTTTAGCATTTTCCATAGTTTATCTTTTCTCCATGCAGAAAAAACATATCTCACTATCATAAAAAATTCAAAATAGACAGGTGAAGCAACTCTCGCCAATAGTGATCTAGTAATGAATCGTAACGAAGCATGCGTCGAACCACTAGGAGAGGTGCAGATTAGTTTTAGAAATCTTCGAAGATTTCCGAACCTTTTTTACTCATTTTTTGGTTTACCTTTTATTTATTTATTTTAGATTATTTTCATTTTTCCTATGTTCCTTTCCCTTTTTATTTCCTTCTCTTTTTTGTTTTAAAATCTTCATAAATTTAAAAAATGTGAAAAATCTCGAAAAATTATTCAAAATTACAAATTTTGTTTTTTTTAATGTTCAAAATTTAAAATTTTCTTCATGCTTTTAAAAATTGTTCACGAATTTAAAATTTGTCAAGTGAATGAGATTTGAAAATGTCTGTAAATTTGGAAAAATTTCATGAATTTGAAAATTGTTTGATATTTCGAAAAAATGTTTAGTGAAGCATGTTTGTGAATCTGGAAATTGTTCAGCGACCGAGATTTTAAAAATGTCCAGTGGAAAATGTTCATGAATTTGAAAAAAAAATTTAGAGAGTGAGTGGTTTTCAACTCATGCAAAACTTCATGTAGAATTACAAGATTCACAAGATTTGAAAATTGTTTAGTGAAAAGTGTTTAGTGAAAAGTGTTCACGGTTTTTTTCAAGTTCGTGTAAAACTTTATGAACTTGAAGTTTGTACGATGAACGAGATTTGAAAATTGTCCAGTAAAAAAAAGTTCATGAATTTGAAAATTATTCGGGTTTTCAATTTTTTTTCGAAATTTAGAAAAAGGTCATGAATTTGAAATTTGAACGGTATTTGAAAAATATTTGTGAATTTGAAAGAAATGCAAAATCCCTACATTTTTTTGTTTGAGGAGCTAAAGGAATCTCGAATAGTTGATCGCTGGTGCTAGGGCCTCCCTTTTTCCCGTTAGAGATGACAACAAAGTATCATCATGCTAAATTCAGCCAAGAATCTTGCCAATTAAAGGCTATGATATGTAGTAGTGAATCTTAGCAAGAATCTTTATCAATTAAAGGTTGAAGATCTTACGTACTAGGCTTTCCAAAATGCAAAGGAATTTGATTGCAAGATATACAAGAAATCCCCCTGAAGATGTGCATAGTGAGGAATTTGCTTTTGAAGCAATGCACACATGAAGAGTTGAATCATGGAGATCTCCCCCTATATCTTGTAATTCATACGCATTTGACATATAATGTGAAGAATTTGAAATGCATGACGAAATATGGTGACTGACACTACTAGAAAAACCCCTACTAATGGCGCACCTAGTATGGCTATTAATGGCGTGTATCTGGTATACTAATGGCGCACCATGTAGTGCGCCATTAGTATAGCCCACGGTGCGCCATTAGTATCTAGTATACTAATGGCGCACCTCAATATGCTTAATCTCAGGTCAAATCGCACTCCGTGGTCAAACTTCCCGAAAGGTCACCCATCCTCACACTACTCCAGCCCAAGCACGCTTAACTTCAGAGTTCTATCCAACCTGACAAAGACTCACTTCACAGGCACTTGTTGATATATCTAGCATATCAATCTGTTATACCTTATTGATGTCTAGGACTTTGTTCATGTTAATGACTATGGTGAAATTTTGAAAAATATTTCAAACTTCTCGATCATATTACGTATCATTTTTTTAAAATTTGTAATTTTGAAATTAGTAATTTTTTTTGTTACTAGTGGCGCACCACATCCACGGTGCGCCACTAGTAAGTTTGAAATTTTTTGAAGTTTTTTGCCGCTAGATCTTGAAAGCCCCGTAACTTTTTTTCTGTTAGGTTTTTGGGGATTTTGAAAATGTTTAACGGGGTTCCCCTGGAAAGGGAGGGTGAAACGAGCTATTGAGGCTGATGAACCCCTGTCCAAGATTCTGGAGGAAAATCCGACACTTACGGAAGAGGAGTTCGAAAAGTTCAAGGACACTTGCGCTACCGAGGCAGCCAAGGCTAAGGCTGCGAAATTCAAGAGCCTTCAGCAAAGGAACATGGGGAAGCATCGCCTCGGAAGCCGTGGCTACCTCGGTAAAAGACTCATATGGGATAATGAGGACGCGAAACGTGAAGCCGCGGGTCTCCCAGACCCCTTCGCGAAGTTCACCAACCCCTTGGGCGTGACTTCATCGGGCCCGCTACAAGTGGGACAAGGAGAAAAAGGTTTTTACGGACAAGATCACGAGGAAATTGATTAGACTACTTGATCAAAGGCGGAAGGTGGGCGTGGGAAAGGGGATGATAATGGACCCCTCGCAACCCACGTTCCACAACCAGCCGATCCGCTTGGGCACTTGAGGTTAGCTTGACCGGTGTGAAATCAGGGCACGAGGATTTGCCTCCTCCAAGACAGCATGTGGGAGCGGATGGCGAGACCCCGCCCATGATTGGAAGCTGCAAGGGTTGGGTGCTGCTATGGCGAAGAATCTTATTAAATGCAGGAGCCGCCGAGAGCACACCAATAACCACACATCAACAAGCATGTGCGGAGACCACCACCCCGCCTACGCAATTACCAGCTCTGTAGTGCCGGGTGAGAGCGGCGGACCACATGATGAAGGGGTGCAATAGTACTGGCTGATGTAATTTGTCACTGTAGAACAGAGAATGGATGATGAGGCGGAGGTCGACCCTATGGATTTCCTCAATACAAGCAGCGTATGACTGTGACATAGATATGATGAGTCAACCATGTGACAAATCAGGCTATCGACTTGCTAATGAGGATATGGATGATATGCCGGGCAGGGTCGTGGCAGGGATTGCAAAAGTCTCTCTTCATGAAATCCTCACAGGACACGCTTTGAAGAAGGCGCCTCAACACAGGCTCAACTAGCCGGGCGCGAGGTCGTCTGATGCTTAGCACGGGAACACTGGGACAGGGGTTAAGGAAGATGCGGAAGGTGTGCCGGGAAAAGGAGAGGAAGAGATCGGGAAGATAACTGCCTCCAAACAAGCGAGCACATAGCAGCCAGACGATGCATTACGAAGAGCGTGTACCCGTGAAAGGTGTGGTCATGTTCCATCTCACGGGCGAGCCGATGCTACCGGAAACCGCTGGAGGCACTATCAAGGGATCTCAGAGACTGCACGACCATGTGCTGTCATCGAGAAAAGCCTACTAGCCTCAAAGGATCCGGGATATCCGACATCTGGCGGCTCGTGTGCACGAGGGAAGTGCTACGTCGAGACACGGCCCGCGGAGTTGTTCTTCCTGCGGTTTGACCATATCTTTGAGATGTTTCTAACAAGGCGGCTCGATTTTACAATCGTCCGCCTTTTTGCTCTACATATGAGCTCCTTCATGAAGAGTGAAGAAGTCTCGCAAATCTGTGTGGCGGATCCGTACTACATGCACGAGTCTTTCTTGAGTCTCGGCGACTTTGAGCGTGAAACTGCTAGGGAGTCTCCAAAACTTCATGGTACAGAATAAGGACCGAGAAATTGTCCTCGTGCCTTATCATCCAAAGTAAGTCAGTTCGGACAACCCTTTCGTACATTTCAATCATTCCTTCTCTCTCATATATGGGGAATAATTTGAGGTGTCTTTTCTCCGCAACAGCAGGCGCCGTCCTTATCGTTCTTTACCATAAGTCTCCCACGCCGTGTATTTTGACCCTTCCGGAGACTACGAGAAAAAGACTACACCCACATAATGAATATTCTAGATGATGCTCTCAAGGCTTCAGCTTTAGAGGTGGCCACGTGCAGATCAGGAAACAAAGTAACAAGAAGATTGGTTTCGCGCATAAAACTAACTTCTCATGCATCCATGTCCCAAAACCAAGCAAGAAGGATGGATTCTACATCGTCCATCTCATGATTCAGTTCAACACGGATCACCAAAAGCTTCGCATGAGAAGCAAAAATGATGATCATATCCACAAGTGGCTAGAATCTTATGGAGAAGCGGATTATAAACTTAGAGATGACTTCTTTCGCATCCAAAGCGACATTGCGGCGATCATCATGAAAGAAGTCGTCGATGAGAAGGGATGTTCCACCACGGCCCTATATCGCGGTGACGTCCGAACTTCGCATAGGCATGCAACGTCTAGACCTCACGCCGTTCAAGAAGCTAGGGTCCATCCTCGATGATATGGAAGGATGGAACTTCTAGTGATTTATGATGCCGATGATGATGATATGTGTCGGTTGAACTTGTATACTTTTTGTAGCGATGAAACTTTGTGATGTCCACGGTCCTGCCGAACTTGCGTAACGCTACTTTGTTAGTTTGCGTGCGATGACATGCGTACCTCTAGTTAATTAATTTGCGTCTTGTATGTTGCATCTAGTTGCTAACCCTTTCTTTTTCGGTGTTGCTCTAGTATATTTTGTTGCATATATATATGATTGTACATCCTCTTCATGAACATGCATCTCTAACAGTACCTAGTTTCTTGATGGCGAGATGGCGTGTACAAAGGGAAGGTTCCGGGTGTACAACGAGTGGCATGAGTGTCGGCGCAAGTGAATGGGTTCACAGGCGCCAGCCATAAAACTTCAAAAGCGGAACAAGAAGGAGAAGCTAGTTACTTGAGGTTCACGCTAGAGCGAGAGAGGACTCGTAACCGCCACCTCATGTCTTGCATAGTTCCGCTCTCACTCATAGTGATAGCTCTTCTTGCGTATACCTTTGTTTAGATGGATAGCGTTGTTGTAGTTGCAAGTATTCGAGACTTGCATGTATCGCTATTTTCGAGATGATGACAAGAGATACCACTTTGTGTTGGATGATGATTATGATGAGACTATCTGGAAATTGTTCAGCGACCGAGATTTTAAAAATGTCCAGTGGAAAATGTTCATGAATTTGAAAAAAAATTAGAGAGTGAGTGGTTTTCAACTCATGCAAAACTTCATGTAGAATTACAAGATTCACAAGATTTGAAAATTGTTTAGTGAAAAGTGTTTAGTGAAAAGTGTTCACGGTTTTTCTCAAGTTCGTGTAAAACTTTCTGAACTTGAAGTTTGTACGATGAACGAGATTTGAAAATTGTCCAGTAAAAAAAAGTTCATGAATTTGAAAATTATTCGGGTTTTCAATTTTTTTCAAATTTAGAAAAAGGTCATGAATTTGAAATTTGAACGGTATTTGAAAAATATTTGTGAATTTGAAAGAAATGCAAAATCCCTACATTTTTTTGTTTGAGGAGCTAAAGGAATCTCGAATAGTTGATCGCTGGTGCTAGGGCCTCCCTTTTTCCCGTTAGAGATGACAACAAAGTATCATCATGCTAAATTCAGCCAAGAATCTTGCCAATTAAAGGCTATGATATGTAGTAGTGAATCTTAGCAAGAATCTTTATCAATTAAAGGTTGAAGATCTTCTGTACTAGGCTTTCCAAAATGCAAAGGAATTTGATTGCAAGATATACAAGAACTCCCCCTGAAGATGTGCATAGTGAGGAATTTGCTTTTGAAGCAATGCACACATAAAGAGTTGAATCATGGAGATCTCCCCCTATATCTTGTAATTCATACACGCATTTGACATATAATGTGAAGAATTTGAAATGCATGACGAAATATGGTGACTGACACTACTAGAAAAACCCCTACTAATGGCGCACCTAGTATGGCTATTAATGGCACATCTGTGGTGCGCCATTAATAGCACGCCATTAGTAATTTTTACTAATGGCGCACCACCTGGTGCGCCATTAGTATCTGGTATACTAATGGCGCACCATGTAGTGCGCCATTAGTATAGCCTGATTCGCCATTAGTATCTAGTATACTAATGGCGCACTACATAGAGGTGCGCCATTAGTATCTGGTATACTAATGGCGCACCACATAGAAGTGCGCCATTAGTAACATTTTTTTTTCAAATTTTTTTTTAAATTTTTTTTTTCAATTTTTTTAATTTTTTTTTCAATTTTTTCTTAATCTCAGTTCACTATGGCTTAATCTCGGGTCAATATGCTTAATCTCAGGTCAAATCACACTCCGTGGTCAAACTTCCTGAAAGGTCACCCATCCTCACACTACTCCAGCCCAAGCACGCTTAACTTGAGTTCTATCCAACCCCAAAGAACGGCTCACTTCACGAGCACTTGTTGATATATCTAGCATATCAATCTGTTATACCTTATTGATGTCTAGGACTTTGTTCATGTTAATGACTATGATGAAATTTTGAAAAATATTTCAAACTTCTCGATCATATTACGAATCAATTTTTTTGAAATTAGTAATTTCGAAATTAGTAATTTTTTCTGTTACTAGTGGCGCACCACATCCACGGTGCGCCACTAGTAAGTTTGAAATTTTTGAATTTTTTGCCGCTAGATCTTGAAAGCCCGTAACTTTTTACATTAGGTTTTTGGGGATTTTGAAAATGTTTAACGGGGTTCCGCTGGAAAGGGAGGGTGAAACGAGCTATTGAGGTGATGAACCCCTGTCCAAGATTACGGAGGAAAATCCGACACTTACGGAAGAGGAGTTCGAAAAGTTCAAGGACACTTGCGCTACCGAGGCAGCCAAGGCTAAGGCTGCGAAATTCAAGAGCCTTTAGCAAAGGAACATGGGAAGCATCGCCTCGGAAGCCACAGCTACCTCGGTAAAAGGCTCATATGGGATAATGAGGACGCTGAACGTGAAGCCGCTGGTCTCCCAGACCCCTTCAAGCGAAAGTTCACCAACCCCTTGGAGCGTGACTTCATCAGGGGCCCGCTACAAGTGGGACAAGGAGAAAAAGGTTTTTACACGGACAAGATCACGAGGAAATTGATTAGACTACTTTATCAAAGGCGAGAAGGTGGGCGTGGGAAAGGGGATGATAATGGACCCTCGCAACCCACGTTCCACAACCAGCCGATCCCACTGGGCACTTGAGGTTAGCTTGACCAGTGTGAAATCGGGCACGAGGATTTGCCTCCTCCAAGACAGCATGTGGGAGCGGATGGCGAGACCCCGCCATGGATTGAAGCTGCAAGGGTTGGGTGCTGCTATGGCGAAGAATCTTATTAAATGGAGCCGGCCGAGAGCACACCAATAACCACACATCAACAAGCATGTGCGGAGACCACCACCCGCCCTACGCAATTACCAGCTCCTGTAGTGCCGGGTGAGAGCGGCGGACCACATGATGAAGGGGTGCAATAATCTTGGCTGATGTAATTTGTCCTGTAGAACAGAGAATGGATGATGAGACGGAGGTCGACCCTATGGATTTCCTCAATACAAACGCGTATGAATGTGACATAGATATGATGAGTCAACCATATGATGAATCAGGCTATCAGCTTGCTAATGAGGATATGGATGATATGCCCGGGCAGGGTCGTAGCAGGGATTGCAAAAAGTCTCTCTTCATGAAATCCTCACAGGACACGCCTGAAGATGCCGCCTCAACACAGGCTCAACTAGCCGGGCGCGAGGATCGTCTTTAGCCCGGGAACACTGGGACAGGGGTTAAGGAAGAATGCGGAAGGTGTGCCCAGAAAAGGAGAGGAAGAGATCGGGAAGATAATCGCCTCCAAACAAGCGAGCACATAGCAGCAGACGATGCATTACGAAGAGCGTGTACCCGTGAAAGGTGCGGCCATGTTCCATCTCACGGGCGAGCCGATGCTACCGCCGAAACAGCTGGAGGCACTATCAAGGGATCTCAGGAGACTGCACGACCATGTGCTGTCGACTGAGAAAAGCCTACTAGCCTCAAAGGATCCAGGATATCCGACATACGCAGCTTCGTGTGCACGAGGGAAGTGCTACGTCGAGACACGGCCCATGGAGGTGTTCTTCCTGCGGTTTGACCATATCTTTGAGATGTTTCTAACAAAGGCGACTCGATTTTACAATCGTCCGCCTTTTTGCTCTACATATGAGCTCCTTCATGAAGAGTGAAGAAGTCTCGCAAATCTGTGGCGGCTCCATTACTACATGCACGAGTCTTTCTTGAGTCTCGGCGACTTTGAGCATGAAACTGCTAGGGAGTCTCCAAAACTTCATGGTACAGAATAAGGACCGAGAAATTGTCCTCGTGCCTTATCATCCAAAGTAAGTCAGTTCGGACAACCCTTTCGTACATTTCAATCATTCCTTCTCTCTCATATGGGGAATAATTTGAGGTGTCTTTTCTCCGCAGCAACGGGCGCGCCGTCCTTATCGTTCTTTACCCGCAAGTCTCCTACGCCGTGTATTTTGACCCTTCCAGAGACTACGAGAAAAAAGACTACACACACATAATGAATATTCTAGATGATGCTCTCCAAGGCTTCGGCTTTAGAGGTGGCCACGTGCAGATCGGGAAACAAAGGAACAAGAAGATGGGTTTCGCGCATAAAACTAACTTCTCCTGCATCCATGTCCCAAAACCAAGCAAGAAGGATGGATTCTACATCGTCCATCTCATGATTCAGTTCAACACGGATCACCAAAAGCTTCGCATGAGAAGCAAAAATGATGATCATATCCACAAGTGGCTAGAATCTTATGGAGAAGCGGATTATAAACTTAGAGATGACTTCTTTCGCATCCAAAGCGACATTGCGACGATCATCATGAAAGAAGTCGTCGATGAGAAGGGGATGTTCCACCACGGCCCTATATCGCGAGATGACGTCCGAACTCGCATAGGCATGCAACGTCTAGACCTCACGCCGTTCAAGAAGCTAGGGTCCATCCTCGATGATATGGAAGGATGGAACTTCTAGTGATTTATGATGCCGATGATGATGATATGTGTCGGTTGAACTTGTATACTTTTTGTAGCGATGAAACTTTGTGATGTCCACGGTCCCTGCCGAACTTGCGTAACGCTACTTTGTTAGTTTGCGTACGATGACATGCGTACCTCTAGTTAATTAATTTGCGTACTGTATGTTGCATCTAGTTGCTAACCCTTTCTTTTTCGGTGTTGCTCTAGTATATTTTGTTGCATATATCTATGATTGTACATCCTCTTCATGAACATGCATCTCTAACAGGTACCTAGTTTCTTGATGGCGAGATGGCGTGTACAAAGGGAAGGTTCCGGGGGTGTACAACGAGTGGCATGAGTGTCAGGCGCAAGTGAATGGGTTCACGGGCCAGCCATAAAGGCTTCAAAAGCAGACAAGAAGGAGAAGCTAGTTACTTGAGGTTCACGCTAGAGCGAGAGAGGACTCAGAACCGCCACCTCATGTATTTTGCATAGTTCCGCTCTCACTCATAGTGATAGCTCTTCTTGCGTATACCTTTGTTTAGATGGATGACGTTGTTGTAGTTGCAAGTATTCGAGACTTGCATGTATCACTATTTTCGAGATGATGACAAGAGATACCACTTTGTGTTGGATGATGATTATGATGAGACTATCTGGAAATTGTTCAGCGACCGAGATTTTAAAAATGTCCAGTGGAAAATGTTCATGAATTTGAAAAAAAATTAGAGAGTGAGTGGTTTTCAACTCATGCAAAACTTCATGTAGAATTACAAGATTCACAAGATTTGAAAATTGTTTAGTGAAAAGTATTTAGTGAAAAGTGTTCACGGTTTTTCTCAAGTTCGTGTAAAACTTTATGAACTTGAAGTTTGTACGATGAACGAGATTTGAAAATTGTCCAGTAAAAAAAAGTTCATGAATTTGAAAATTATTCGGGTTTTCAATTTTTTTTTCGAAATTTAGAAAAAGGTCATGAATTTGAAATTTGAACGGTATTTGAAAAATATTTGTGAATTTGAAAGAAATGCAAAATCCTACATTTTTTGTTTGAGGAGCTAAAGGAATCTCGAATAGTTGATCGCTGGTGCTAGGGCCTCCCTTTTTCCCGTTAGAGATGACAACAAAGTATCATCATGCTAAATTCAGCCAAGAATCTTGCCAATTAAAGGCTATGATATGTAGTAGTGAATCTTAGCAAGAATCTTTATCAATTAAAGGTTGAAGATCTTATGTACTAGGCTTTCCAAAATGCAAAGGAATTTGATTGCAAGATATACAAGAACTCCCCCTGAAGATGTGCATAGTGAGGAATTTGCTTTTGAAGCAATGCACACATGAAGAGTTGAATCATGGAGATCTCCCCCTATATCTTGTAATTCATACACGCATTTGACATATAATGTGAAGAATTTGAAATGCATGACGAAATATGGTGACTGACACTACTAGAAAAACCCCTACTAATGGCACCTAGTATGGCTATTAATGGCGCATCTGTGGTGCGCCATTAATAGCACGCCATTAGTAATTTTTACTAATGGCGCACCACCTGGTGCGCCATTAGTATCTGGTATACTAATGGCGCACCATGTAGTGCGCCATTAGTATAGCCCATGGCGCGCCATTAGTATACCAGATACTAATGGCGCACCTCTATGTGGTGCGCCATTAGTAACATTTTTTTTTCAAATTTTTCCAAATTTTTTTTTCAATTTTTTTAATTTTTTTTTCAATTTTTTCTTAATCTCAGTTCACTATGGCTTAATCTCGGGTCAATATGCTTAATCTCAGGTCAAATCGCACTCCGTGGTCAAACTTCCCGAAAGGTCACCCATCCTCACACTACTCCAGCCCAAGCACGCTTAACTTCAGTGTTCTATCCAACCCCAAAGACTCACTTCACGTGCACTTGTTGATATATCTAGCATATCAATCTGTTATACCTTATTGATGTCTAGGACTTTGTTCATGTTAATGACTATGATGAAATTTTGAAAAATATTTCAAACTTCTCGATCATATTACGTATCATTTTTTGAAAAAAAATCAAAAAAATTGAAATTAGTAATTTTGAAATTAGTAATTTTTTACATTACTAGTGGCGCACCACATCCACGGTGCGCCACTAGTAAGTTTGAAATTTTTGAATTTTTTGCCACTAGATCTTGAAAGCCCCGTAACTTTTTTTTCTGTTAGGTTTTTGGGGATTTTGAAAATGTTTAACGGGGTTCCCCTGGAAAGGGAGGGTGAAACGAGCTATTGAGGCTGATGAACCCCTGTCCAAGATTACGGAGGAAAATCCGACACTTACGGAAGAGGAGTTCGAAAAGTTCAAGGACACTTGCGCTACCGAGGCAGCCAAGGCTAAGGCTGCGAAATTCAAGAGCCTTCAAAGAAAGGAACATGGGGAAGCATCGCCTCGGAAGCCGTGGCTACCTCGGTAAAAGACTCATATGGGATAATGAGGACGCGAAACGTGAAGCCGCGGGTCTCCCAGACCCCTTCGCGAAGTTCACCAACCCCTTGGAGCGTGACTTCATCAGGGCCCGCTACAAGTGGGACAAGGAGAAAAAGGTTTTTTACACGGACAAGATCACGAGGAAATTGATTAGACTACTTGATCAAAGGCCAGAAGGTGGACGTGGGAAAGGGGATGATAATGGACCCCTCGCAACCCACGTTCCACAACCAGCCGATCCGCGCTGGGCACTTCAGGGTTAGCTTGACCAGTGTGAAATCAGGGCACGAGGATTTGCCTCCTCCAAAGATAAAGCATGTGGGAGCGGATGGCGAGACCCCGCCGTGGATTGAAGCTGCAAGGGTTGGGTGCTGCTATGGCGAAGAATCTTATTAAATGCGAGCCGGCCGAGAGCACACCAATAACCACACATCAACAAGCATGTGCAGAGACCACCACCCCGCCTACGCAATTACCAGCTCCTGTAGTGCCGGGTGAGAGCGGCGGACCACATGATGAAGGGGGTGCAATAGTACTGGCTGATGTAATTTGTCCTGTAAAACAGAGAATGGATGATGAGACGGAGGTCGACCCTATGGATTTCCTCAATACAAACGCGTATGACTGTGACATAGATATGATGAGTCAACCATATGACGAATCAGGCTATCAGCTTGCTAATGAGGATATGGATGATATGCCCGGGCAGGGTCGTAGCAGGGATTGCAAAAAGTCTCTGTTCATGAAATCCTCACAGGACACGCCTGAAGATGCCGCCTCAACACAGGCTCAACTAGCTGGGCGCGAGGGTCGTACAGTACTTAGCCCGGGAACACTGGGATAGGGGTTAAGGAAGGGTCTGGAAGGTGTGCCCAGGAAAAAGGAGAGGAAGAGATCGGGGAAGATAACTGCCTCCAAACAAGCCAGAGCACATAGCAGCCAGACGATGCATTCTGAAGAGCGTGTACCCGTGAAAGGTGTGGTCATGTTCCATCTCACGGGCGAGCCGATGCTACCGCCGAAACCGCTGGAGGCACTATCAAGGGATCTCAGGAGACTGCACGACCATGCGCTGTCGACTGAGAAAAGCCTACTAGCCTTAAAGGATCCAGGATTTCCGACATACGCGGCTCGTGTGCCTGAGAGGAAGTGCTACGTCGAGACACGGCCCGCGGAGGTGTTCTTCCTGCGGTTTGACCATATCTTTGAGATGTTTCTAACAATGCGGCTCGATTTTACAATCGTCCGCCTTTTTGCTCTACATATGAGCTCCTTCATGAAGAGTGAAGAAGTCTATAAATCTGTTTGGCGGATCCGTACTACATGCACGAGTCTTTCTTGAGTCTCGGCGACTTTGAGCGTGAAACTGCTAGGGAGTCTCCAAAACTTCATGGTACAGAATAAGGACCGAGAAATTGTCCTCGTGCCTTATCATCCAAAGTAAGTCAGTTCCGGACAACCCTTTCGTACATTTCAATCATTCCTTCTCTCTCATATGGGGAATAATTTGAGGTGTCTTTTCCCCGCAGCAACGGGCGCGCCGTCCTTATCGTTCTTTACCCGCAAGTCTCCCACGCCATGTATTTTGACCCTTCCAGAGACTACGACAAAAAAGACTACACCCACATAATGAATATTCTAGATGATGCTCTCCAAGGCTTCAGCTTTAGAGGTGGCCACGTGCAGATCAGGAAACAAAGGAACAAGAAGATGGGTTTCACGCATAAAACTAACTTCTCCTGCATCCATGTCCCAAAACCAAGCAAGAAGGATGGATTCTACATCGTCCATCTCATGATTCAGTTCAACACGGATCACCAAAGCTTCGCATGAGAAGCAAAATGATGATCATATCCACAAGTGGCTAGAATCTTATGGAGAAGCGGATTATAAACTTAGAGATGACTTCTTTCGCATCCAAAGCGACATTGCGACGATCATCATGAAAGAAGTCGTCGATGAGAAGGGGATGTTCCACCACGGCCCTATATCGCGGTGACGTCCGAACTTCGCATAGGCATGCAACGTCTAGACCTCACGCCGTTCAAGAAGCTAGGGTCCATCCTCGATGATATGGAAGGATGGAACTTCTAGTGATTTATGATGCCGATGATGATGATATGTGTCGGTTGAACTTGTATACTTTTTGTAGCGATGAAACTTTGTGATGTCCATGGTCCCTGCCGAACTTGCGTAACGCTACTTTGTTAGTTTGCGTACGATGACGTGCGTACCTCTAGTTAATTAATTTGCGTACTGTATGTTGCATCTAGTTGCTAACCCTTTCTTTTTCGGTGTTGCTCTAGTATATTTTGTTGCATATATATATGATTGTACATCCTCTTCATGAACATGCATCTCTAACAGGTACCTAGTTTCTTGATGGCGAGATGGCGTGTACAAAGGGAAGGTTCCGGGGGTGTACAACGAGTGGCATGAGTGTCAGGCGCAAGTGAATGGGTTCACGGGCGCCAGCCATAAAGGCTTCAAAAGCAGACAAGAAGGAGAAGCTAGTTACTTGAGGTTCACGCTAGAGCGAGAGAGGACTCGTAACCGCCACCTCATGTCTTGCATAGTTCCGCTCTCACTCATAGTGATAGCTCTTCTTGCGTATACCTTTGTTTAGATGGATGACGTTGTTGTAGTTGCAAGTATTCGAGACTTGCATGTATCGCTATTTTCGAGATGATGACAAGAGATACCACTTTGTGTTGGATGATGATTATGATGAGACTATCTGGAAATTGTTCAAATGACCGAGATTTTAAAAATGTCCAGTGGAAAATGTTCATGAATTTGAAAAAAAAATTTAGAGAGTGAGTGGTTTTCAACTCATGCAAAACTTCATGTAGAATTACAAGATTCACAAGATTTGAAAATTGTTTAGTGAAAAGTGTTTAGTGAAAAGTGTTCACGGTTTTTTTCAAGTTCGTGTAAAACTTTATGAACTTGAAGTTTGTACGATGAACGAGATTTGAAAATTGTCCAAGAAAAAAGTTCATGAATTTGAAAATTATTCGGGTTTTCAATTTTTTTTTCGAAATTTAGAAAAAGGTCATGAATTTGAAATTTGAACGGTATTTGAAAAATATTTGTGAATTTGAAAGAAATGCAAAATCCCTACATTTTTTTTGTTTGAGGAGCTAAAGGAATCTCGAATAGTTGATCGCTGGTGCTAGGGCCTCCCTTTTTCCCGTTAGAGATGACAACAAAGTATCATCATGCTAAATTCAGCCAAGAATCTTGCCAATTAAAGTCTATGATATGTAGTAGTGAATCTTAGCAAGAATCTTTATCAATTAAAGGTTGAAGATCTTCTGTACTAGGCTTTCCAAAATGCAAAGGAATTTGATTGCAAGATATACAAGAACTCCCCCTGAAGATGTGCATAGTGAGGAATTTGCTTTTGAAGCAATGCACACATGAAGAGTTGAATCATGGAGATCTCCCCCTATATCTTGTAATTCATACACGCATTTGACATATAATGTGAAGAATTTGAAATGCATGACGAAATATGGTGACTGACACTACTAGAAAACCCGTACTAATGGCGCATTTAGTATGGCTATTAATGGCACATCTGTGGTGCGCCATTAATAGCACGCCATTAGTAATTTTTACTAATGGCGCACCACCTGGTGCGCCATTAGTATCTGGTATACTAATGGCGCACCATGTAGTGCGCCATTAGTATAGCCCACGGTTCGCCATTAGTATCTAGTATACTAATGGCGCACCACATAGAGGTGCGCCATTAGTATCTGGTATACTAATGGCGCACCACATAGAGGTGCGCCATTAGTAACCATGTTGTTGTGTTGTGTTTTACCTCTCATGCCTTGGTTGTATATTGGCTGAATTCTTCACCGGTCCTCGCATCTCTATCTCTATATCCATCTCTACTCGCTATCTCTATATCTCTATCTCTATCTATTAATGTGATAGAGCGAGTTGTAGATACAACAAATCTCAAACTGTTCAGCGCCATCTATCCAATTGTCTATATTTCCTCAACCGTTGCGTGCAAAACATGTCCATCATGCTCAGCATTACTTGCGGACTGCTTTCACTTGGCTCATGGTGTTACATCAATATTGTTCAGTTTTTGTTCGAGGGAAGCGAATGGGCTGGCACATTTCTTGTCTAGGACTTGTTATGATTCTAAAACTAGCTATGTTTGGGTGGATGTTACTCCTGAATTCTTATTACCTCTTGTACTTTCATGATGTAACTCTGCCACGACATAAATAAAAGTGCCGGTAGGCTTTCTTTTCAAAAATAATGTTGCAATTATTAATATTCAATTATGATTGCCATGTAGTTATTACTTTCCAATGACTACAGTTCCGAAATTATAACTATACAATTAGTTAGGCTAATTGGTTTGATGCTAACATCTCATATTGGCAAAATTTGGAACAAAAAAAAATCAAATGTTGCCAAAAAAATTGGTAACCAATCACTAGCCAATATTTGGCCTTTGTTAAATTTTAGCATCCCGGCTTTTGGCATCAAACAAAAAATGATCATTCTCCCTGAAATGTCAATTATTTTTAATGTTACAAAAGGAGTAAGTGCAGACATCCAACACATCTTGTTGATTTAACGGCCTATATTTCCTCGACTTTTAGCACTTAGCATGTCTAGCACGCTCAATGTTATCATTATCATTAAGTTTGTAACTATTACCATCCATTGTCTCGTAATTATTACTTTCCCAAAATTATTACTATCCAATTATTGCTCATCTATTGTACTTGAAATACGTAAGGTTCAATTCAATCATCGGTTCACAAAAAAAGGATCCTCTCTTTTTTTGTGGAGAAATGGGAATTTTATTCCATAACTACAGGGTTACAATCAAGATGCAGAAGTTATTCAAGGGTCAACGTAAGTTAAATAGTCGTCATCCGAAATGGAGTGAATATATCGAGTCTTTTCCTTATGTCATCTTATACAAGAAGGGTAAAGAAAATGGCATAGCAAATGCTCTTTCTCGCAAATGCATGTTAATCACCCAACTTGAACTCTATGTTGTTGGCTTTGATCATATTAAAGATTTGTATGATCATGATGCTTTCTTTGCGCCTTCTTTTGTTAATTGTCAAAGTGGAACTTGTTGGGAACAATATTACATGAAAGACGGTTATCTAATGCGTGCTAACAAGCTTTATGTTCGAGAGTTCTTTACGTTTACTACTTTTGCAAGAATCACATGTTGGCAGACTCGTGAGACACTTTGCGTGTGACAAGACTTATGTGACGCTTGCCCACAAGTACATTTGGCCAAGGGTGTTTCGAGATGTTGAACACTCCGTCAACCGATACAATACATGCCGCAAAGATAAGCTCAAAGCTCAATCCCATGGTCTTTACATGGCATCGCCTTTTCATGTGCACCTTGGGACGACATAAGCATGTATTTCATATTGCTTTCATGGGAAAATTTTGTTTTTGCCAGTCTAGATTTTGCCAATTTTTCTTATGCCACTCTAGATTTTGACATTTCACTTTTGCCACTCTTAGTTTTTGACAATTATCACAATTGCCATTCCCGTGGCAAAAGCAAAATTTTCAGAGTGGCATTTGTGATAGATTTCAAAAGCTAAGAGTGGCAAAAATGAAATAAAATTATTTTGCTTTTGCCACGGAATGGTAATTGTGATAATCATCAAAAGCTAAGAGTGGCGAAAGTGAAATGTCAAAATCTAGAATGGCATAAGGAAAATTGGCAAAATCTAGAATGGCAAAAACAAAATTTTCCCTTTCATATTTGGTTTGCCTAGGACTACAAATAAAAAAGACTCGATATTCATAGTTGTTGATAGATTCTCTAAGATGACACACTTTCCATGCCACAAGACTGATGATGCTTGACATGTTGCAACTTTATTTTGTAGGTAAATCTTGTGTCTACATGGAGTGCCCAAGACAACCATTTAAAACCGCGATGTTAAATACTAGAGCTAATTTCGGAAGACTCTTTGCGCCAAGGTAGGAATCAAGCTCTTGTTCTCACTGGTGTATCATCCTCAAACTGATGGCCAAACGAAGGTGGTCAATCACACACTATCTATCCTACTTCGCGTGCTCATTAAAAAAACATCAGGGAGTGGGAAGAGTGCTTACCCATTACCGACACGCCTGCAATTGTGCAAGACATTTGACAATGATGAAGTCTCCCTTAGAAGTGGTCTATGGCTTGGATATCCTTCCGCTTCCTCTACAAGAGTGCACCAACAATGGATTTTCAAGTGCTCGAGCCAACTACATGAAGAAGAAGCACGAAGACACAATACTCACCACCGAGCGTCAAGTGCAAAGGCATGCGAGATCAACACCAAAAAGAGACCCATGGTGTTCAACCCCGGAGATATTGTGTGGCTACACCTTCGAAAGGATCGCTTTCCGAAAGAATGCAAAGTCCAAGCTTCTACCCAAACTGATGGCCCCTTCAAGGTTCTATAAAGGGTCAATAACAACGCCTACAAGATCGACATCCCTCGTGACAAGTACTCGCTGAGCGACAATTTCAGTGTCATCTACTTGGCACCTTACCATGGTGATGAAGTTCACAATCCGAGAGTGGATACCCCTCGGGGGGAAGGAAGATGGTGCAGAGCACCCCACGAACATCCCCATGGATTCTACACCAACACCTGAAGTGTTAAGTGGACCAATGACTAGAGCACATGCACGCGCCATCGAAAAGGAGGTTAACCCGCTCCTCTTTGAACTACCCTTAACTTCATATGAGACATGGCTACTACCTCAAGCGAAGACCTTGTGCATACTTAGTTACCAAGGAAATGACCATGTAGAAGCAAGGGAGCAAGGCCAAGCTAGGACGGGAGAGGAGTAGGGTTAAGGAGAGAAGTTTGGTCCAAGTGGCCATCCATACATCTAGGCCCTGCCCGCGAGCAGTTCATTCCCAAGTAACCATGTATCCCCCTCTCTCACCCTGTCACTATAAATAGTCGTCCCCTTCCTCCTCCTCAGAGGGTTAGCAAAGTATACCAAAGGATATTGAGAGAGTTTTGCTCCTTGTACCTCCTCCTAGAGGAACAAGACCTCCATCTTGGAGAAGGATCTCTCTAGATCTCAAGACTTCAATCTAGGAGAAGGATCTCATCATAGGTCTTCAAGAGCTCCTAAGGGAGAAGGATGCATCATATCATCAAGCCGTCATCTCCACATGTGGATTTGGGAAGAACTACCCTAGCTATTTGTTTCCTAGTTGATTGTGGATCTTGTTACCTAGCGTGATTTTTGTGGAAGGAGTGCATGTGTGATCAGATTTTGTTTGAGTGTTTCTTTTCCTTGTTTTCTTCTTATTCCTCTTGATCCATCTTCAACCGTGGAAAGATTGGCCCACCTAGGGCTTTCCCTACATCAAATGCACATGATCAGGAAAACATGACCATCATTAATGTGTGAGCTAGTCTTAGGGGCGTGACTAGGGATCATATTGGTGTTTATGTTTTCCAGACATGCAATTGAGCTTTGCTTCGAATTCATATTCAAGAATCAATGCAATTATAGAAAAGAAATATAAACTTAATTGTGAACATGAAACTAGAATAATATATTTATTATTTTCTTCATGGCATATTTCTAATAAAAAAATCAACACTCATCAACATGACCTTCAGACCTATCCTAGAGCTCAAAAGCAAGTGGCAAGAAATCTTTAGGTCTGAGGCACCTAGCAAGCAGTTGGCGTCCATATTGCATATGAAGTCCATATCAAAACTTGCAAACAATTGAGCTCCATCCTCATTTAGCCGTGCACACATTGGGCATAATGCATCGTCGATCTACACCCACATCGGTGTTGAATCCCGAAACTAGCAAGAAGGTTGTTGTGTGAAATACACCATAGAAACTGCTTAGCTGTCATGGTACATGGTGTATTCCATATGTTAAATTCATTTTTTTCGGTGTACAGGAAAATTCGGTTTCCTGTGTTACTCACCAAAAAAAATCGGTCAGTTCGGTATTTTAGCTAGTTAATCAAAGAAGCCAAATTCATCCCGCCCCACATGTTGAGTACAGGCCCTCCCGACCCAATTAGAGATGCCTGGATGGCAAGGCCCAACCGCCTGGCATTCTTTTCGCCTTTTGTTCACCAGTAATGACATGTATCACTCATTGTGAGCATTAAAACTCCAATCGCCCACTAGCATAGGAACATGAGCCAACCCATTTAAAAACATTATAACTGTGCACCCTAGGAGCTCTCTCAGGCCATCACTGATTTTGGCCGTCAAATCGCTCATCGCGATCATTCTTGGACGTCCGATGTTCTTCTTTCTCTGGTGGTGTGGGCCGCTATTCCTGGCACAAAATTGGAGGCCCCTCCTTTGCTGGTAGACTTAACATACGATCCCCAAAGAACGGTACAGATATGCCCCGTCCTCTCCCCTCCCCACCCCACCCAGTACGGCTGTACCCAACGTCTTAAACCCACCTCTCCCCATAACACCCCTGCTATCATAACCGCAAGAGAGAGAGGCTATCAAAATGCGAGGACGGTCGGTCGAGTCGCTGAACACGCCACAGGGAGTTGAGACACCCTTGAACCAGTTAACATCGTCTTCACCTTTGCGGCAATTCACCATGTCGTCAACAAGATCTTCCATGATCCATTCATCTCACGCTAGAGGTATGAATGGTGCTCCGTCTCGGATTTGTGAACAAATAGGTGCCTCCTCTTGATTCATATAAGTCAGGATTTCTGCACATGGGGGAGATGGCGGAAAAGGATGAGCGAGGGCTTAGGAGGGGAAGGAGGAGATGGTGACCAGCACGGCTCCTCCGGCCAGGAAGACTCCGCTTCGAGCATATCGACTTGCTTGCGTGGTGGATGAGTCTTCTCCAACGGTGCGCTGAAATCCAAACCCACCTGCGTTTTTTGCCCCTGATTTTCTCTTCGTCCTTGAGTAATTTAGGTTGTGTTCAGGTGGTTTCGGTGTGGAGCGCTTGACTCTTCTTGCTCTTAATTATTCAGTTGCTCTGAATTAGTGTAAATTGGGATGCTTTTGAACGCCATGATGATAGAGGCCAGGAAGGGTTTGATGGAGAGGGAGAGGGACAGCTCCCAGTCGGCATGCAAGTCCTGGCTGTCGATGATGACCCCGTGTGCCTCAAAGTTCTGATGGTCCTCCTCCGAAATGCTGCCAGTATCATGGTTAGAGCCTACTTGCAATTCGTCGTGTATGTTTTTACAAGAAACTTCATTGTGTTGTAAGACATATTATTACTCCCACAAGCAACATCAGTCACATCATCATCTTCAAGGCCAAGATCAACGCTGCTCCTGCCCTTTAGGCCCTTTGCCATCATCCTCCACTACATCTGCAGAAACAATAGTAATCACACTTATAAATTAATTTCAAAGATACAACGGAGTTGTAAAATACGACTTGCTTTTTCATGTTTTATTTTTTTCTATATATTTAGTGGCACTTCTGAATCTTTCATAGCACAAGCATCCATTTCTTCTTATCCATTCTATGTCACGTTTAGTAGCAGGAGCAAGACAGTGCCTTATATATCCTGAATTTGCTATTTTCAAATGCTTCATAGCAAGAATGAGTTCTCTCTTTTGTTCACACCATTTGGTGAGAGATTGAAATATGCAACCAAGTTGATGCCAGTGATTTGACTTGGATCTTCAATTGGTTACACATAAAATTGTCTGACCTTCTGTATGTTCTGTGCCTCGTCTTTGTGAAGGCATCTTGGGTGCTACTTGCTACCTTGGTCCAACGCGTATGTGATTTGTTTTGATTCCAGCATAACCTTCCAATTTAAATATTGGCTTCAGCTTATCATGAAAGATTTGACCTTTTCCAAATGCAGTCAGGTCCCGGGGGCACTTCTAAATGCTACTAGAAATGTGACGAAGAAGATTATTTCAGTATCGCCGGATAATGGAATGCTTTGTGCCGTCCAGCAGCCACTACTAGGATCTATATATTGTTAAAAATATTGTTAGTATGGTGATGTGCTTCCTTTGATGGCGGGCTTGCCCATCCTGACAATAAAAACAATTGCTATTTTGCGGAATATATTTCCAATGAAATCCACATGTTTTATCTCTCAGATAGCCTTCCTTTGATGGTTTGGTTCAGCCTAAATGTTGGCGCACTATGGAAAATTTGAAGCTCCTCTTTCAAATTATAGTGGCAACATCATGACTGTGTGCATTGCTAAGCTCATGCACTTGCAGCTCTTGCCATTCTTTCATATATTTTTTGTCGTTTGGGCTTATATAGAAAAATAAATACAAAATCACACAACTTTCAAAGGAGTGAGAGCACCAAAACTGCTACTACATTTTCTGAAGTGCTTTCCCATTATTGTGTTCTAATGATGGTCGATCCAAGGAATTCAAGGTGCATATCTTCGACAAGCTAAGTGGGATTGCGGCTCATGTACTCATCAACCATAATCTCCCGAGACTTCAGGAAGCACGTCTCCTATCCTTGTTTTGATTCCAAGCTCTAGGTGCTTTCCGACATACATGTTTTCAAGTTCTGTCACATAGTTCATGACTATATTGGAATTAGTTAACCCTCTTAGAAAGCACAAAAGAAAAATTTATAGCATAAATGTGTTCTCTATTAAATCTTGTCCTTTTAAACATTGTTGTTTGAATTAATATACATGTAGCATTTATGAAATCACTTCTTCAGTATACTCAGTTGAAGCCTGATTCACAAATTAGTTGAGCCAAATTAATAGTAAGAAAATAGAATCAGATGATGGTTTGTTTTTTGTACCCATTCAAAAAAATAGTTTTTGTCTATCCATAAATTAAATTGGGTGCCCTCAATCGTTGAAGCCTCATTGTATGATTAAGGGTTCATGTAAAGATTAAATTTGTGTGCATGTCCATGACATATGGCATTGCATAGCCCTGCTGCAAATTCAAATTGACCTTTAGTTAAGCTTTTCAAGTCAGTCTATCTGAATTTAACTTTACCGCATTATGACTTCATATAGTTAGAGAAAATTCTACCATTTTACCCAAAAATGTCGTGTGTGTAGCAACGTCGCCAACATGGTAGTTCTTGTGTGGGAACAGGTCCCAATAGTGCTCCTACGATAATGATCTAAATGCAGCCCTTATTATGATTGCCATTGGCACACTATGTTGCTCCCTACCATGGATACCTAAGCATGTATGTTCAGCGGAGATCTTCCCAAATTATAGAGTTTGTGGCCTGTTTTGGCTCTTGGTGTGGTTAATCCCGACAAAGGCGACAACCTTTTTTATGAAGAATTTTCATACTAACTTAAGGAGCATCCAGACAAATTCAGGTTATTACTTATTATTGACAGGAGTATCTTTCATAAAAAGGTAAACATTCATGAAACAAATCATTTTAGTCTATTTTAGCATTTTCCATAGATTATCTTGTCTCCATGCAGAAAAATCATATCTCTCTATCATAAAACATTCAAAATAGACAGGGGCAGCAACTCGCGCCATTAGTGATCTAGTTAGGAATCGTAACGAAGCATGCGTCGAACCACTAGGAGAGGTGCAGATTAGTTTTAGAAATCTTCGAAGATTTCCGAACCTTTTTTACTCATTTTTTGGTTTACCTTTTATTTATTTATTTTAGATTATTTTCATTTTTCCTATGTTCCTTTCCTTTTATTTCCTTCTCTTTTTTGTTTTAAAATCTTCATAAATTTAAAAAATGTGAAAAATCTCGAAAAATTATTCAAAATTACAAATTTTGTTTTTTTTTAATGTTCAAAATTTAAAATTTTCTTCATGCTTTTAAAAATTGTTCATTTAATTTAAAATTTGTCAAGTGAATGAGATTTGAAAATGTCTGTAAATTTGGAAAAATTTCATGAATTTGAAAATTGTTTGATATTTCGAAAAAATGTTTAGTGAAGCATGTTTGTGAATCTGGAAATTGTTCAGCGACCGAGATTTTAAAAATGTCCAGTGGAAAATGTTCATGAATTTGAAAAAAAAATTTAGAGAGTGAGTGGTTTTCAACTCATGCAAAACTTCATGTAGAATTACAAGATTCACAAGATTTGAAAATTGTTTAGTGAAAAGTGTTTAGTGAAAAGTGTTCACGGTTTTTTTCAAGTTCGTGTAAAACTTTATGAACTTGAAGTTTGTACGATGAACGAGATTTGAAAATTGTCCAGTAAAAAAAAGTTCATGAATTTGAAAATTATTCGGGTTTTCAATTTTTTTTTCGAAATTTAGAAAAAGGTCATGAATTTGAAATTTGAACGGTATTTGAAAAATATTTGTGAATTTGAAAGAAATGCAAAATCCCTACATTTTTTTGTTTGAGGAGCTAAAGGAATCTCGAATAGTTGATCGCTGGTGCTAGGGCCTCCCTTTTTCCCGTTAGAGATGACAACAAAGTATCATCATGCTAAATTCAGCCAAGAATCTTGCCAATTAAAGGCTATGATATGTAGTAGTGAATCTTAGCAAGAATCTTTATCAATTAAAGGTTGAAGATCTTACGTACTAGGCTTTCCAAAATGCAAAGGAATTTGATTGCAAGATATACAAGAAATCCCCCTGAAGATGTGCATAGTGAGGAATTTGCTTTTGAAGCAATGCACACATGAAGAGTTGAATCATGGAGATCTCCCCCTATATCTTGTAATTCATACACGCATTTGACATATAATGTGAAGAATTTGAAATGCATGACGAAATATGGTGACTGACACTACTAGAAAAACCCCTACTAATGGCGCACCTAGTATGGCTATTAATGGCGTGTATCTGGTATACTAATGGCGCACCATGTAGTGCGCCATTAGTAGTTTGACTTGCGCCATTAGTATCTAGTATACTAATGGCGCACCTCAATATGCTTAATCTCAGGTCAAATCGCACTCCGTGGTCAAACTTCCGAAAGGTCACCCATCCTCACACTACTCCAGCCCAAGCACGCTTAACTTCGTAGTTCTATCCAACCCCAAAGAATAAATTTCACTTCACAGTGCACTTGTTGATATATCTAGCATATCAATCCTGTTATACCTTATTGATGTCTAGGACTTTGTTCATGTTAATGACTATGATGAAATTTTGAAAAATATTTCAAACTTCTCGATCATATTACGTATCATTTTTTTTAAAATTTGTAATTTTGAAATTAGTAATTTTTTTTTGTTACTAGTGGCGCACCACATCCACGGTGCGCCACTAGTAAGTTTGAAATTTTTTGAAGTTTTTTGCCGCTAGATCTTGAAAGCCCCGTAACTTTTTTTCTGTTAGGTTTTTGGGGATTTTGAAAATGTTTAACGGGTTCCCTGGAAAGGGAGGGTGAAACGAGCTATTGAGGCCGATGAACCCCTGTCCAAGATTCTGGAGGAAAATCCGACACTTACGGAAGAGGAGTTCAAAAAGTTCAAGGACACTTGCGCTACCGAGGCAGCCAAGGCTAAGGATGCGAAAATCAAGAGCCTTCAGCAAAGGAACACGGGGAAGCATCGCCTCGGAAGCCGTGGCTACCTCGGTAAAAGGCTCATATGGGATAATGAGGACGCGAACGTGAAGCCGCGGGTCTCCTGCACCCTTCGCGAAGTTCACCAACCCTTGGAGCGTGACTTCATCAGGGCCCGCTACAAGTGGGACAAGGAGAAAAAGGTTTTTACACGGACAAGATCACGAGGAAATTGATTAGACTACTTGATCAAAGGCGGAAAGGTGGACGTGGGAAAGGGGATGATAATGGACCCTCGCAACCCACGTTCCACAACCAGCCGATCCGCTACCGGGCACTTCAGGTTAGCTTGACCAGTGTGAAATCGGGCACGCAGGATTTGCCTCCTCCAAGATAGCATGTGGGAGCGGATGACGAGACCCCGCCATGGATTGAAGTCGCAAGGGTTGGGTGCTGCTATGGTCAAGAATCTTATTAAATGGAGCCGCCGAGAGCACACCAATAACCACACATCAACAAGCATGTGCGGAGACCACCACCCCGCCACGCAATTACCAGCTCCTGTAGTGCCGGGTGAGAGCGGCGAACGACATGATGAAGGGGTTGCAATAGTACTGGCTGATGTAATTTGTCCTGTAGAACAGAGAATGGATGATGAGACGGAGGTCGACCCTATGGATTTCCTCAATACAAACGCGTATGACTGTGACATAGATATGATGAGTCAACCATGTGACAAATCAGGCTATCAGCTTGCTAATGAGGATATGGATGATATGCCCGGGCAGGGTCGTAGCAGGGATTGCAAAAAGTCTCTCTTCATGAAATCCTCACAGGACACGCCTGAAGAAGACGCCTCAACACAGGCTCAACTAGCCGGGCGCGAGGGTCTGATGACAAGTACTTAGCCTGGGAACACTGGGACAGGGGTTAAGGAAGGGCGGAAGGTGTGCCCAGGAAAAGGAGAGGAAGAGATCGGGAAGATAACTGCCTCCAAACAAGCCAGAGCACATAGCAGCCAGACGATGCATTCTGAAGAGCGTGTACCCGTGAAAGGTGTGGTCATGTTCCATCTCACGGGCGAGCCGATGCTACCGCCGAAACCGCTGGAGGCACTATCAAGGGATCTCAGGAGACTGCACGACCATGTGCTGTCGACTGAGAAAAGCCTACTAGCCTCAAAGGATCCAGGATATCCGACATACGCAGCTCGTGTGCCTGAGGGGAAGTGCTACGTCGAGACACGGCCCGCGGAGGTGTTCTTCCTGCGGTTTGACCATATCTTTGAGATGTTTCTAACAAGGCGGCTCGATTTTACAATCGTCCGCTTTTTTGCTCTACATATGAGCTCCTTCATGAAGAGTGAAGAAGTCTCGCAAATCTGTGTGGCGGATCCGTACTACATGCACGAGTCTTTCTTGAGTCTCGGCGACTTTGAGCGTGAAACTGCTAGGGAGTCTCCAAAACTTCATGGTACAGAATAAGGACCGAGAAATTGTCCTCCTGCCTTATCATCCAAAGTAAGTCAGTTCCGGACAACCCTTTCGTACATTTCAATCATTCCTTCTCTCTCATATGGGGAATAATTTGAGGTGTCTTTTCTCCGCAGCAACGGGCGCGCCGTCCTTATCGTTCTTTACCCGCAAGTCTCCCACGCCGTGTATTTTGACCCTTCCAGAGACTACGAGAAAAAAGACTACACCCACATAATGAATATTCTAGATGATGCTCTCCAAGGCTTCAGCTTTAGAGGTGGCCACGTGCAGATCAGGAAACAAAGTAACAAGAAGATGGGTTTCGCGCATAAAACTAACTTCTCATGCATCCATGTCCCAAAACCAAGCAAGAAGGATGGATTCTACATCGTCCATCTCATGATTCAGTTCAACACGGATCACCAAAAGCTTCGCATGAGAAGCAGATATGATGATCATATCCACAAGTGGCTAGAATCTTATGGAGAAGCGGATTATAAACTTAGAGATGACTTCTTTCGCATCCAAAGCGACATTGCGACGATCATCATGAAAGAAGCCGTCGATGAGAAGGGGATGTTCCACCACGGCCCTATATCGCGAGCTGACGTCCGAACTCGCATAGGCATGCAACGTCTAGACCTCACGCCGTTCAAGAAGCTAGGGTCCATCCTCGATGATATGGAAGGATGGAACTTCTAGTGATTTATGATGCCGATGATGATGATATGTGTCGGTTGAACTTGTATACTTTTGTAGCGATGAAACTTTGTGATGTCCACGGTCCTGCCGAACTTGCGTAACGCTACTTTGTTAGTTTGCGACGATGACATGCGTACCTCTAGTTAATTAATTTATGCATCGTATGTTGCATCTAGTTGCTAACCCTTTCTTTTTCGGTGTTGCTCTAGTATATTTTGTTGCATATATATATGATTGTACATCCTCTTCATGAACATGCATCTCTAACAGGTACCTAGTTTCTTGATGGCGAGATGGCGTGTACAAAGGGAAGGTTCCGGGGGTGTACAACGAGTGGCATGAGTGTCAGGCGCAAGTGAATGGGTTCACGGGCGCCAGCCATAAAGGCTTCAAAAGCAGACAAGAAGGAGAAGCTAGTTACTTGAGGTTCACGCTAGAGCGAGAGAGGACTCAGAATCGCCACCTCATGTCTTTGCATAGTTTCGCTCTCACTCATAGTGATAGCTCTTCTTGCGTATACCTTTGTTTAGATGGATGACATTGTTGTAGTTGCAAGTATTCGAGACTTGCATGTATCGCTATTTTCGAGATGATGACAAGAGATACCACTTTGTGTTGGATGATGATTATGATGAGACTATCTCGGAAATTGTTCAAATGACCGAGATTTTAAAAATGTCCAAAGGAAAATGTTCATGAATTTGAAAAAAAAATTAGAGAGTGAGTGGTTTTCAACTCATGCAAAACTTCATGTAGAATACAAGATTCACAAGATTTGAAAATTGTTTAGTGAAAAGTGTTTAGTGAAAAGTGTTCACGGTTTTTCTCAAGTTCGTGTAAAACTTTCTGAACTTGAAGTTTGTACGATGAACGAGATTTGAAAATTGTCCAGTAAAAAAAAGTTCATGAATTTGAAAATTATTCGGGTTTTCAATTTTTTTTCGAAATTTAGAAAAAGGTCATGAATTTGAAATTTGAACGGTATTTGAAAAATATTTGTGAATTTGAAAGAAATGCAAAATCCCTACATTTTTTTTTGTTTGAGGAGCTAAAGGAATCTCGAATAGTTGATCGCTGGTGCTAGGGCCTCCCTTTTTCCCGTTAGAGATGACAACAAAGTATCATCATGCTAAATTCAGCCAAGAATCTTGCCAATTAAAGGCTATGATATGTAGTAGTGAATCTTAGCAAGAATCTTTATCAATTAAAGGTTGAAGATCTTCTGTACTAGGCTTTCCAAAATGCAAAGGAATTTGATTGCAAGATATACAAGAACTCCCCCTGAAGATGTGCATAGTGAGGAATTTGCTTTTGAAGCAATGCACACATGAAGAGTTGAATCATGGAGATCTCCCCCTATATCTTGTAATTCATACACGCATTTGACATATAATGTGAAGAATTTGAAATGCATGACGAAATATGGTGACTGACACTACTAGAAAAACCCCTACTAATGGCGCACCTAGTATGGCTATTAATGGCACATCTGTGGTGCGCCATTAATAGCACGCCATTAGTAATTTTTACTAATGGCGCACCACAGTGCGCCATTAGTATCAGTATACTAATGGCGCACCATGTAGTGCGCCATTAGTATAGCCTGATTCGCCATTAGTATCTAGTATACTAATGGCGCACCACAGAGGTGCGCCATTAGTATCTGGTATACTAATGGCGCACTACAGAGGTGCGCCATTAGTAACATTTTTTTTTTCAATTTTTTTTAAAATTTTTCCAAATTTTTTTTTCAATTTTTTATTTTTTTTCAATTTTTTCTTAATCTCAGTTCACTATGGCTTAATCTCGGGTCAATATGCTTAATCTCAGGTCAAATCACACTCCGTGGTCAAACTTCCCGAAAGGTCACCCATCCTCACACTACTCCAGCCCAAGCACGCTTAACTTCAGAGTTCTATCCAACCCCAAAGAATAACTCACTTCACGTGCACTTGTTGATATATCTAGCATATCAATCCTGTTATACCTTATTGATGTCTAGGACTTTGTTCATGTTAATGACTATGATGAAATTTTGAAAAATATTTCAAACTTCTCGATCATATTACGAATCAATTTTTTTTTTGAAATTAGTAATTTCGAAATTAGTAATTTTTTTCTGTTACTAGTGGCGCACCACATCCACGGTGCGCCACTAGTAAGTTTGAAATTTTTTGAATTTTTTTGCCGCTAGATCTTGAAAGCCCGTAACTTTTTTCTGTTAGGTTTTTGGGGATTTTGAAAATGTTTAACGGGGTTCCGCTGGAAAGGGAGGGTGAAACGAGCTATTGAGGCTGATGAACCCCTGTCCAAGATTCTGGAGGAAAATCCGACACTTACTAAGAGGAGTTCGAAAAGTTCAAGGACACTTGCGCTACCGAGGCAGCCAAGGCTAAGGCTGCGAAATTCAAGAGCCTTTAGCAAAGGAACATGGGGAAGCATCGCCTCGGAAGCCCTGGCTACCTCGGTAAAAGGCTCATATGGGATAATGAGGACGCGGAACGTGAAGCCGCGGGTCTCCCAGACCCCTTCGCGAAGTTCACCAACCCCTTGGAGCGCGACTTCATCAGGGCCCGCTACAAGTGGGACAAGGAGAAAAAGGTTTTTTACACGGACAAGATCACGAGGAAATTGATTAGACTACTTTATCAAAGGCCAGAAGGTGGACGTGGGAAAGGGGATGATAATGGACCCCTCGCAACCCACGTTCCACAACCAGCCGATCCCCGCTGGGCACTTCAGGGTTAGCTTGACGGTGTGAAATCGGGCACGAGGATTTGCCTCCTCCAAGACAGCATGTGGGAGCGGATGGCGAGACCCGCCGCGGATTGAAGCTGCAAGGGTTGGGTCTTTGCTATGGCGAAGAAGAATCTTATTAAATGCAGCCGGCCGAGAGCACACCAATAACCACACATCAACAAGCATGTGCGGAGACCACCACCCCGCCTACGCAATTACCAGCTCCTGTAGTGCCGGGTGAGAGCAGCGGACCACATGATGAAGGGGGTGCAATAGTACTGGCTGATGTAATTTGTCCTGTAGAACAGAGAATGGATGATGAGACGGAGGTCGACCCTATGGATTTCCTCAATACAAACGCGTATGAATGTGACATAGATATGATGAGTCAACCATATGATGAATCAGGCTATCGACTTGCTAATGAGGATATGGATGATATGCCGGGCAGGGTCGTGGCGAGGATTGCAAAAGTCTCTCTTCATGAAATCCTCACAGGACACGCTTTGAAGATGCCGCCTCAACACAGGCTCAACTAGCCGGGCGCGAGGATCGTCTTACTTAGCCCGGGAACACTGGGACAGGGGGTTAAGGAAGGGTCCGGAAGGTGTGCCCAGGAAAAAGGAGAGGAAGAGATCGGGAAGATAAGCGCCTCCAAACAAGCGGAGCACATAGCAGCAGACGATGCATTACGAAGAGCGTGTACCCGGGAAAGGTGTGGTCATGTTCCATCTCACGGGCGAGCCGATGCTACCGCCGAAACATTGGAGGCACTATCAAGGGATCTCGGGGAGACTGCACGACCATGTCTTGTCATTGAGAAAAGCCTACTAGCCTCAAAGGATCCAGGATATCCGACATACGCAGCTCGTGTGCCTGAGGGGAAGTGCTACGTCGAGACACGGCCCGCGGAGGTGTTCTTCCTGCGGTTTGACCATATCTTTGAGATGTTTCTAACAAGGCGACTCGATTTTACAATCGTCCGCCTTTTTGCTCTACATATGAGCTCCTTCATGAAGAGTGAAGAAGTCTCGCAAATCTGTGTGGCGGCTCCGTACTACATGCACGAGTCTTTCTTGAGTCTCGGCGACTTTGAGCGTGAAACTGCTAGGGAGTCTCCAAAACTTCATGGTACAGAATAAGGACCGAGAAATTGTCCTCGTGCCTTATCATCCAAAGTAAGTCAGTTCCGGACAACCCTTTCGTACATTTCAATCATTCCTTCTCTCTCATATGGGGAATAATTTGAGGTGTCTTTTCTCCGCAGCAACGGGCGCGCCGTCCTTATCGTTCTTTACCCGCAAGTCTCCTACGCCGTGTATTTTGACCCTTCCAGAGACTACGAGAAAAAGACTACACACACATAATGAATATTCTAGATGATGCTCTCCAAGGCTTCGGCTTTAGAGGTGGCCACGTGCAGATCGGGAAACAAAGGAACAAGAAGATGGGTTTCGCGCATAAAACTAACTTCTCCTGCATCCATGTCCCAAAACCAAGCAAGAAGGATGGATTCTACATCGTCCATCTCATGATTCAGTTCAACACGGATCACCAAAAGCTTCGCATGAGAAGCAAAAATGATGATCATATCCACAAGTGGCTAGAATCTTATGGAGAAGCGGATTATAAACTTAGAGATGACTTCTTTCGCATCCAAAGCGACATTGCGACGATCATCATGAAAGAAGTCGTCGATGAGAAGGGGATGTTCCACCACGGCCCTATATCGCGAGCTGACGTCCGAACTCGCATAGGCATGCAACGTCTAGACCTCACGCCGTTCAAGAAGCTAGGGTCCATCCTCGATGATATGGAAGGATGGAACTTCTAGTGATTTATGATGCCGATGATGATGATATGTGTCGGTTGAACTTGTATACTTTTGTAGCGATGAAACTTTGTGATGTCCACGGTCCTGCCGAACTTGCGTAACGCTACTTTGTTAGTTTTGCGTGCGATGACATGCGTACCTCTAGTTAATTAATTTGCGTCTTGTATGTTGCATCTAGTTGCTAACCCTTTCTTTTTCGGTGTTGCTCTAGTATATTTTGTTGCATATATCTATGATTGTACATCCTCTTCATGAACATGCATCTCTAACAGTACCTAGTTTCTTGATGGCGAGATGGCGTGTACAAAGGGAAGGTTCCGGGGGTGTACAACAAGTGGCATGAGTGTCAGGCGCAAGTGAATGGGTTCACGGGCGCCAGCCATAAAGGCCTCAAAAGCAAACAAGAAGGAGAAGCTAGTTACTTGAGGTTCACGCTAGCGCGAGAGAGGACTCGTAACCGCCACCTCATGTACTGCATAGTTCCGCTCTCACTCATAGTGATAGCTCTTCTTGCGTATACCTTTGTTTAGATGGATGGCGTTGTTGTAGTTGCAAGTATTCGAGACTTGCATGTATCGCTATTTGCGAGATGATGACAAGAGATACCACTTTGTGTTGGATGATGATTATGATGAGACTATCTGGAAATTGTTCAAATGACCGAGATTTTAAAAATGTCCGATGGAAAATGTTCATGAATTTGAAAAAAAATTAGAGAGTGAGTGGTTTTCAACTCATGCAAAACTTCATGTAGAATTACAAGATTCACAAGATTTGAAAATTGTTTAGTGAAAAGTATTTAGTGAAAAGTGTTCACGGTTTTTCTCAAGTTCGTTTAAAACTTTATGAACTTGAAGTTTGTACGATGAACGAGATTTGAAAATTGTCCAGTAAAAAAAAGTTCATGAATTTGAAAATTATTCGGGTTTTCAATTTTTTTTCGAAATTTAGAAAAAGGTCATGAATTTGAAATTTGAACGGTATTTGAAAAATATTTGTGAATTTGAAAGAAATGCAAAATCCCTACATTTTTTTGTTTGAGGAGCTAAAGGAATCTCGAATAGTTGATCGCTGGTGCTAGGGCCTCCCTTTTTCCCGTTAGAGATGACAACAAAGTATCATCATGCTAAATTCAGCCAAGAATCTTGCCAATTAAAGGCTATGATATGTAGTAGTGAATCTTAGCAAGAATCTTTATCAATTAAAGGTTGAAGATCTTACATACTAGGCTTTCCAAAATGCAAAGGAATTTGATTGCAAGATATACAAGAACTCCCCCTGAAGATGTGCATAGTGAGGAATTTGCTTTTGAAGCAATGCACACATGAAGAGTTGAATCATGGAGATCTCCCCCTATATCTTGTAATTCATACACGCATTTGACATATAATGTGATGAATTTGAAATGCATGACGAAATATGGTGACTGACACTACTAGAAAAACCCCTACTAATGGCGCACCTAGTATGGCTATTAATGGCGCATCTGTGGTGCGCCATTAATAGCACGCCATTAGTAATTTTTACTAATGGCGCACCACCTGGTGCGCCATTAGTATCTGGTATACTAATGGCGCACCATGTAGTGCGCCATTAGTATAGCCCATGGTGCGCCATTAGTATACCAGATACTAATGGCGCACCTCTATGTGGTGCGCCATTAGTAACATTTTTTTTTCAAATTTTTTTTTCAAATTTTTCCAAATTTTTTTTTCAATTTTTTTAATTTTTTTTTCAATTTTTTCTTAATCTCAGTTCACTATGGCTTAATCTCGGGTCAATATGCTTAATCTCAGGTCAATTCGCACTCCGTGGTCAAACTTCCCGAAAGGTCACCCATCCTCACACTACTCCAGCCCAAGCACGCTTAACTTCAGTGTTCTATCCAACCTCAAAGAATAACAGCTCACTTCACGGGCACTTGTTGATATATCTAGCATATCAATCTGTTATACCTTATTGATGTCTAGGACTTTGTTCATGTTAATGACTATGATGAAATTTTGAAAAATATTTCAAACTTCTCGATCATATTACGTATCATTTTTGAAAAAAATCAAAAAAATTGAAATTAGTAATTTTGAAATTAGTAATTTTTTACATTACTAGTGGCGCACCACATCCACGGTGCGCCACTAGTAAGTTTGAAATTTTTGAATTTTTTGCCGTTAGATCTTGAAAGCCCGTAACTTTTTTTTCTGTTAGGTTTTGGGGATTTTGAAAATGTTTAACGGGTTCCCCTGGAAAGGGAGGGTGAAACGAGCTATTGAGGTGATGAACCCTATCCAAGATTCTGGAGGAAAATCCGACACTTACGGAAGAGGAGTTCGAAAAGTTCAAGGACACTTGCGCTACCGAGGCAGCCAAGGCTAAGGCTGCGAAATTCAAGAGCCTTCAGCAAAGGAACATGGGGAAGCATCGCCTCGGAAGCCGTGGCTACCTCGGTAAAAGGCTCATATGGGATAATGAGGACGCGGAACGTGAAGCATGGTCTCCTGCACTTTCAAGGAAAGTTCACCAACCCCTTGGGCGTGACTTCATCAGGGCCCGCTACAAGTGGGACAAGGAGAAAAAGGTTTTTACGGACAAGATCACGAGGAAATTGATTAGACTACTTGATCAAAGGCGGAAGGTGGGCGTGGGAAGGGGATGATAATGGACCCTCGCAACCCACGTTCCACAACCAGCCGATCTCCGCTGGGCACTTCAGGTTAGCTTGACCAGTGTGAAATCGGGCACGAGGATTTGCCTCCTCGATAAAGCATGTGGGAGCGGATGGCGAGACCCGCCGTGGATTGAAGCTGCAAGGGTTGGGTGCTGCTATGGCGAAGAATCTTATTAAATGCAGCCGGCCGAGAGCACACCAATAACCACACATCAACAAGCATGTGCAGAGACCACCACCCCGCCCTACGCAATTACCAGCTCTGTAGAGTGCCGGGTGAGAGCGGCGGACCACATGATGAAGGGGTGCAATAATCTTGGCTGATGTAATTTGTCTGTAAAGCAGAGAATGGATGATGAGACGGAGGTCGACCCTATGGATTTCCTCAATACAAGCAGCGTATGGCTGTGACATAGATATGATGAGTCAACCATATGATGAATCGGGCTATCGACTTGCTAATGAGGATATGGATGATATGCCGGGCAGGGTCGTGGCGAGGGATTGCAAAAGTCTACATTCATGAAATCCTCACAGGACACGCTTTGAAGATGCCGCCTCAACACAGGCTCAACTAGCCGCGCGAGGGTCGTCTGATGCTGCTTGGGAACCTTTGGGATAGGGGTTAAGGAAGGGTCTGGAAGGTGTGCCGGGGAAAAAGGAGAGGAAGAGATCGGGAAGATAACTGCCTCCAAACAAGCGAGCACATCGCAGCCAGACGATGCAGTCTGAAGAGCGTGTACCCGTGAAAGGTGTGGTCATGTTCCATCTCACGGGCGAGCCGATGCTACCGCCGAAACCGCTGGAGGCACTATCAAGGGATCTCAGGAGACTGCACGACCATGCGCTGTCGACTGAGAAAAGCCTACTAGCCTTAAAGGATCCAGGATTTCCGACATCTGCGGCTCGTGTGCCTGAGAGGAAGTGCTACGTCGAGACACGGCCCGCGGAGGTGTTCTTCCTGCGGTTTGACCATATCTTTGAGATGTTTCTAACAATGCGGCTCGATTTTACAATCGTCCGCCTTTTTGCTCTACATATGAGCTCCTTCATGAAGAGTGAAGAAGTCTCGCAAATCTGTTTGGCGGATCCATACTACATGCACGAGTCTTTCTTGAGTCTCGGCGACTTTGAGCGTGAAATTGCTAGGGAGTCTCCAAAACTTCATGGTACAGAATAAGGACCGAGAAATTGTCCTCGTGCCTTATCATCCAAAGTAAGTCAGTTCCGGACAACCCTTTCGTACATTTCAATCATTCCTTCTCTCTCATATGGGGAATAATTTGAGGTGTCTTTTCTCCGCAGCAACGGGCGCGCCGTCCTTATCGTTCTTTACCCGCAAGTCTCCCACGCCATGTATTTTGACCCTTCCAGAGACTACGAGAAAAAAGACTACACCCACATAATGAATATTCTAGATGATGCTCTCCAAGGCTTCAGCTTTAGAGGTGGCCACGTGCAGATCAGGAAACAAAGGAACAAGAAGATGGGTTTCACGCATAAAACTAACTTCTCCTGCATCCATGTCCCAAAACCAAGCAAGAAGGATGGATTCTACATCGTCCATCTCATGATTCAGTTCAACACGGATCACCAAAAGCTTCGCATGAGAAGCAAAAATGATGATCATATCCACAAGTGGCTAGAATCTTATGGAGAAGCGGATTATAAACTTAGAGATGACTTCTTTCGCATCCAAAGCGACATTGCGACGATCATCATGAAAGAAGTCGTCGATGAAGGGATGTTCCACCACGGCCCTATATCGCGGTGACGTCCGAACTTCGCATAGGCATGCAACGTCTAGACCTCACGCCGTTCAAGAAGCTAGGTCCATCCTCGATGATATGGAAGGATGGAACTTCTAGTGATTTATGATGCCGATGATGATGATATGTGTCGGTTGAACTTGTATACTTTTGTAGCGATGAAACTTTGTGATGTCCATGGTCCCTGCCGAACTTGCGTAACGCTACTTTGTTAGTTTGCGTCACGATGACTTGCGTACCTCTAGTTAATTAATTTGCGTCTTGTATGTTGCATCTAGTTGCTAACCCTTTCTTTTTCGGTGTTGCTCTAGTATATTTTGTTGCATATATATATGATTGTACATCCTCTTCATGAACATGCATCTCTAACGGTACCTAGTTTCTTGATGGCGAGATGGCGTGTACAAAGGGAAGGTTCCGGGGGTGTACAACGAGTGGCATGAGTGTCAGGCGCAAGTGAATGGGTTCACGGGCGCCAGCCATAAAGGCTTCAAAAGCAGACAAGAAGGAGAAGCTAGTTACTTGAGGTTCACGCTAGAGCGAGAGAGGACTCGTAACCGCCACCTCATGTACTGCATAGTTCCGCTCTCACTCATAGTGATAGCTCTTCTTGCGTATACCTTTGTTTAGATGGATGACGTTGTTGTAGTTGCAAGTATTCGAGACTTGCATGTATCGCTATTTTCGAGATGATGACAAGAGATACCACTTTGTGTTGGATGATGATTATGATGAGACTATCTGGAAATTGTTCAGCGACCGAGATTTTAAAAATGTCCGATGGAAAATGTTCATGAATTTGAAAAAAATTAGAGAGTGAGTGGTTTTCAACTCATGCAAAACTTCATGTAGAATTACAAGATTCACAAGATTTGAAAATTGTTTAGTGAAAAGTGTTTAGTGAAAAGTGTTCACGGTTTTTTTCAAGTTCGTGTAAAACTTTATGAACTTGAAGTTTGTACGATGAACGAGATTTGAAAATTGTCCAGTAAAAAAAAGTTCATGAATTTGAAAACTATTCGGGTTTTCAATTTTTTTTTCGAAATTTAGAAAAAGGTCATGAATTTGAAATTTGAACGGTATTTGAAAAATATTTGTGAATTTGAAAGAAATGCAAAATCCCTACATTTTTTTGTTTGAGGAGCTAAAGGAATCTCGAATAGTTGATCGCTGGTGCTAGGGCCTCCCTTTTTCCCGTTAGAGATGACAACAAAGTATCATCATGCTAAATTCAGCCAAGAATCTTGCCAATTAAAGTCTATGATATGTAGTAGTGAATCTTAGCAAGAATCTTTATCAATTAAAGGTTGAAGATCTTACGTACTAGGCTTTCCAAAATGCAAAGGAATTTGATTGCAAGATATACAAGAACTCCCCCTGAAGATGTGCATAGTGAGGAATTTGCTTTTGAAGCAATGCACACATGAAGAGTTGAATCATGGAGATCTCCCCCTATATCTTGTAATTCATACACGCATTTGACATATAATGTGAAGAATTTGAAATGCATGACGAAATATGGTGACTGACACTACTAGAAAAACCCCTACTAATGGCGCACCTAGTATGGCTATTAATGGCGCATCTGTGATGCGCCATTAATAGCACGCCGTTAGTAATTTTTACTAATGGCGCACCACACAGTGCGCCATTAGTACTGTATACTAATGGCGCACCATGTAGTGCACCATTAGTATAGCCTACGATGCGCATTAGTATCTAGTATACTAATGGCGCACCTACAGAGGTGTGCCATTAGTATACGGTATACTAATGGCGCACCTATACAGAGGTGCGCCATTAGTAACATTTTTTCAAATTTTTTTTAAAATTTTTCCAAATTTTTTTCAATTTTTCTTAATCTCAGTTCACTATGGCTTAATCTCGGGTCAATATGCTTAATCTCAGGTCAAATCGCACTCCGTGGTCAAACTTCCCGAAGGTCACCGATCCTCACACTACTCCAGCCCAAGCACGCTTAACTTCGAGTTCTATCCAACCCCAAAGACAACAGCTCACTTCACAGGCACTCGTTGATATATCTAGCATATCAATCCTGTTATACCTTATTGATGTCTAGGACTTTGTTCGTGTTAATGACTATGATGAAATTTTGAAAAATATTTCAAACTTCTCGATCATATTACGTATCATTTTTTAAAAAAAAATCAATTTTTTTTTGAAATTAGTAATTTTGAAATTAGTAATTTTTTTCTGTTACTTGTGGCGCACCACATCCACGGTGCGCCACTAGTAAGTTTGAAATTTTTTGAATTTTTTTGCCGCTAGATCTTGAAAGCCCGTAACTTTTTTTTTTCTGTTAGGGTTTTTGGGGATTTTGAAAATGTTTAACGGGGTTCCCTGGAAAGGGAGGTGAAACGAGCTATTGAGGCTGATGAACCCCTGTCCAAGATTACGGAGGAAAATCCGACACTTACGGAAGAGGAGTTCGAAAAGTTCAAGGACACTTGCGCTACCGAGGCAGCCAAGGCTAAGGCTGCGAAATTCAAGAGCCTTCAGCAAAGGAACATGGGGAAGCATCGCCTCGGAAGCCGTGGCTACCTCGGTAAAAGGCTCATATGGGATAATGAGGACGCGGAACGTGAAGCCGCGGGTCTCCCAGACCCCTTCGCGAAGTTCACCAACCCCTTGGAGCGTGACTTCATCAGGGCCCGCTACAAGTGGGACAAGGAGAAAAGGTTTTTTACACGGACAAGATCACGAGGAAATTGATTAGACTACTTGATCAAAGGCGGAAGGTGGGCGTGGGAAAGGGGATGATAATGGACCTCGCAACCCACGTTCCACAACCAGCCGATCCCACTTGGGCACTTGAGGTTAGCTTGACGGTGTGAAATCGGGGCACAGGATTTGCCTCCTCCAAGAGCATGTGGGAGCGGATGGCGAGACCCCGCCATGGATTGAAGCTGCAAGGGTTGGGTCCTGCTATGGCGAAGAATCTTATTAAATGCAGCCGCCGAGAGCACACCAATAACCACACATCAACAAGCATGTGCGGAGACCACCACCCCGCCACGCAATTACCAGCTCTGTAGTGCCGGGTGAGAGCGGCGGACCACATGATGAAGGGGTGCAATAATCTTGGCTGATGTAATTTGTCACGTAGAGCAGAGAATGGATGATGAGGCGAAGGTCGACCCTATGGATTTCCTCAATACAAGCAGCGTATGACTGTGACATAGATATGATGAGTCAACCATATGACGAATCAGGCTATCGACTTGCTAATGAGGATATGGATGATATGCCCGGGCAGGTCGTAGCAGGGATTGCAAAAGTCTCTCTTCATGAAATCCTCACAGGACACGCTGAAGATGCCGCCTCAACACAGGCTCAACTAGCCGGGCGCGAGGGTCGTCTGATGCTGCTTGGGAACCCGGGACAGGGGTTAAGGAAGGGTCTGGAAGGTGTGCCCGGAAAAGCGAGAGGAAGAGATCGGGAAGATAACTGCCTCCAAACAAGCGAGCACATAGCAGCCAGACGATGCATTACGAAGGCGTGTACCCGTGAAAGGTGTGGTCATGTTCCATCTCACGGGCGAGCCGATGCTACCGCCGAAACCGCTGGAGGCACTATCAAGGGATCTCAGGAGACTGCACGACCATGTGCTGTCGACTGAGAAAAGCCTACTAGCCTCAAAGGATCCAGGATATCCGACATATGCGTCTCGTGTGCCTGAGAGGAAGTGCTACGTCGAGACACGGCCCGCGGAGGTGTTCTTCCTGCGGTTTGACCATATCTTTGAGATGTTTCTAACAAGGCGGCTCGATTTTACAATCGTCCGCCTTTTTGCTCTACATATGAGCTCCTTCATGAAGAGTGAATAAGTCTCGCAATCTGTGTGGCAGATCCGTACTACATGCACGAAGTCTTTCTTGAGTCTCGGCGACTTTGAGCGTGAAACTGCTAGGGAGTCTCCAAAACTTCATGGTACAGAATAAGGACCGAGAAATTGTCCTCGTGCCTTATCATCCAAAGTAAGTCAGTTAGGACAACCCTTTCGTACATTTCAATCATTCCTTCTCTCTCATATGGGGAATAATTTGAGGTGTCTTTTCACCGCAGCAACGGGCGCGCCGTCCTTATCGTTCTTTACCCGCAAGTCTCCCACGCTGTGTATTTTGACCCTTCCAGAGACTACGAGAAAAAAGACTACACCCACATAATGAATATTCTAGATGATGCTCTCCAAGGCTTCAGCTTTAGAGGTGGCCACGTGCAGATCAGGAAACAAAGGAACAAGAAGATGGGTTTTGCGCATAAAACTAACTTCTCCTGCATCCATGTCCCAAAACCAAGCAAGAAGGATGGATTCTACATCGTCCATCTCATGATTCAGTTCAACACGGATCACCAAAAGCTTCGCATGAGAAGCAAAAATGATGATCATATCCACAAGTGGCTAGAATCTTATGGAGAAGCGGATTATAAACTTAGAGATGACTTCTTTCGCATCCAAAGCGACATTGCGACGATCATCATGAAAGAAGTCGTCGATGAGAAGGGGATGTTCCACCACGGCCCTATATCGCGAGCTGACGTCCGAACTCGCATAAGCATGCAACGTCTAGACCTCACGCCGTTCAAGAAGCTAGGGTCCATCCTCGATGATATGGAAGGATGGAACTTCTAGTGATTTATGATGCCGATCATGATGATATGTGTCGGTTGAACTTGTATACTTTTTGTAGCGATGAAACTTTGTGATGTCCACGGTCCTGCCGAACTTGCGTAACGCTACTTTGTTAGTTTGCGTGTGATGACATGCGTACCTCTAGTTAATTAATTTGCGTCTTGTATGTTGCATCTAGTTGCTAACCCTTTCTTTTCGGTGTTGCTCTAGTATATTTTGTTGCATATATATATGATTGTACATCCTCTTCATGAACATGCATCTCTAACGGTACCTAGTTTCTTGATGGCGAGATGGCGTGTACAAAGGGAAGGTTCGAGGGGTGTACAACGAGTGGCATGAGTGTCGGCAAGTGAATGGGCCACAGGCGCCAGCCATAAAGGCTTCAAAAGGCACAAGAAGGAGAAGCTAGTTACTTGAGGTTCACGCTAGAGCGAGAGAGGACTCGTAACCGCCACCTCATGTACTGCATAGTTCCGCTCTCACTCATAGTGATAGCTCTTCTTGCGTATACCTTTGTTTAGATGGATGACATTGTTGTAGTTGCAAGTATTCGAGACTTGCATGTATCGCTATTTTCGAGATGATGACAAGAGATACCACTTTGTGTTGGATGATGATTATGATGAGACTATCTGGAAATTGTTCAGCGACCGAGATTTTAAAAATGTCCAGTGGAAAATGTTCATGAATTTGAAAAAAAAATTAGAGAGTGAGTGGTTTTCAACTCATGCAAAACTTCATGTAGAATTACAAGATTCACAAGATTTGAAAATTGTTTAGTGAAAAGTGTTTAGTGAAAAGTGTTCACGGTTTTTTTCAAGTTCGTGTAAAACTTTATGAACTTGAAGTTTGTACGATGAGCGAGATTTGAAAATTGTCCAAAGAAAAAAGTTCATGAATTTGAAAATTATTCGGGTTTTCAATTTTTTTTCGAAACTTAGAAAAAGGTCATGAATTTGAAATTTGAACGGTATTTGAAAAATATTTGTGAATTTGAAAGAAATGCAAAATCCCTACATTTTTTTTGTGTGAGGAGCTAAAGGAATCTCGAATAGTTGATCACTGGTGCTAGGGCCTCCCTTTTTCCCGTTAGAGATGACAACAAAGTATCATCATGCTAAATTCAGCCAAGAATCTTGCCAATTAAAGGCTATGATATGTAGTAGTGAATCTTAGCAAGAATCTTTATCAATTAAAGGTTGAAGATCTTACATACTAGGCTTTCCAAAATGCAAAGGAATTTGATTGCAAGATATACAAGAACTCCCCCTGAAGATGTGCATAGTGAGGAATTTGCTTTTGAAGCAATGCACACATGAAGAGTTGAATCATGGAGATCTCCCCCTATATCTTGTAATTCATACACGCATTTGACATATAATGTGAAGAATTTGAAATGCATGACGAAATATGGTGACTGACACTACTAGAAAAACCCCTACTAATGGCGCACCTAGTATGGCTATTAATGGCGCATCTGTGGTGCGCCATTAATAGCACGCCATTAGTAATTTTTACTAATGGCGCACCACCCGGTGCGCCATTAGTATCTGAGTATACTAATGGCGCACCATGTAGTGCGCCATTAGTATAGCCCACGATCGCCATTAGTATCTAGTATACTAATGGCGCACCTATAGAGGTGCGCCATTAGTATCTGGTATACTAATGGCGCACCACATAGAGGTGCGCCATTAGTAACATTTTTTTTTCAAAATTTTTTTTAAAATTTTTCCAATTTTTTTTTCAATTTTTTTTAATCTCAGTTCACTATGGCTTAATCTCGGGTCAATATGCTTAATCTTAGGTCAAATCGCACTCCGTGGTCAAACTTCCCGAAAGGTCACCCATCCTCACACTACTCCAGCCCAAGCACGCTTAACTTCAGAGTTCTATCCAACCCCAAAGACAGACTCACTTCACAGGCACTTGTTGATATATCTAGCATATCAATCCTGTTATACCTTATTGATGTCTAGGACTTTGTTCATGTTAATGACTATGATGAAATTTTGAAAAATATTTCAAACTTCTCGATCATATTACGTATCATTTTTTGAAAAAAAATTCAAAAAAAAATTTGAAATTAGTAATTTTGAAATTAGTAATTTTTTCTGTTACTAGTGGCGCACCACATCCACGGTGCGCCACTAGTAAGTTTGAAATTTTTTGAATTTTTTTGCCGCTAGATCTTGAAAGCCCCGTAACTTTTTTTCTGTTAGGTTTTTGGGGATTTTGAAAATGTTTAACGGGGTTCCCCTGGAAAGGGAGGGTGAAACGAGCTATTGAGGCTGATGAACCCCTGTCCAAGATTCGGAGGAAAATCCGACACTTACGGAAGAGGAGTTCGAAAAGTTCAAGGACACTTGCGCTACCGAGGACACCAAGGCTAAGGCTGCGAAATTCAAGAGCCTTCAGCAAAGGAACATGGGGAAGCATCGCCTCGGAAGCCGTGGCTACCTCGGTAAAAGGCTCATATGGGATAATGAGGACGCGGAACGTGAAGCCGCGGGTCTCCCAGACCCCTTCGCGAAGTTCACCAACCCCTTGGAGCGTGACTTCATCAGGGCCCGCTACAAGTGGGACAAGGAGAAAAAGGTTTTTTACATGGACAAGATCACGAGGAAATTGATTAGACTACTTGATCAAAGGCCAGAAGGTGGACGTGGGAAAGGGGATGATAATGGACCCCTCGCAACCCACGTTCCACAACCAGCCGATCCCCGCTGGGCACTTCAGGGTTAGCTTGACCAGTGTGAAATCGGGGCACGAGGATTTGCCTCCTCCAGTACAGCATGTGGGAGCGGATGACGAGACCCCGCCGCGGATTGGAAGCTGCAAGGGTTGGGTGCTGCTATGGCCGAAGAATCTTATTCGTCTGGAGCCGGCCGAGAGCACACCAATAACCACACATCAACAAGCATGTGCGGAGACCACCACCCCGCCCTACGCAATTACCAGCTCCTGTAGTGCCGGGTGAGAGCGGCGGACCACATGATGAAGGGGGTGCAATAGTACTGGCTGATGTAATTTGTCCTGTAGAACAGAGAATGGATGATGAGACGAAGGTCGACCCTATGGATTTCCTCAATACAAACGCGTATGACTGTGACATAGATATGATGAGTCAACCATATGACGAATCAGGCTATCAGCTTGCTAATGAGGATATGGATGATATGCCCGGGCAGGGTCGTAGCGAGGATTGCAAAGTCTCTCTTCATGAAATCCTCACAGGACACGCTGAAGATGCCGCCTCAACACAGGCTCAACTAGCCGGGCGCGAGGGTCGTCTGATTTAGCCCGGGAACACCGGGACAGGGGTTAAGGAAGGGTCCGGAAGGTGTGCCGGGGAAAAAGGAGAGGAAGAGATCGGGAAGATAATCGCCTCCAAACAAGCGAGAGCACATAGCAGCCAGACGATGCATTCTGAAGAGCGTGTACCCGTGAAAGGTGTTGTCATGTTCCATCTCACGGGCGAGCCGATGCTACCGCCAAAACCGCTGGAGGCACTATCAAGGGATCTCAGGAGACTGCACGACCATGTGCTGTCGACTGAGAAAAGCCTACTAGCCTCAAAGGATCCAGGATATCCGACATACGCGGCTCGTGTGCACGAGGGAAGTGCTACGTCGAGACACGGCCAGCGGAGGTGTTCTTCCTGCGGTTTGACCATATCTTTGAGATGTTTCTAACAAGGCGGCTCGATTTTACAATCGTCCGCCTTTTTGCTCTACATATGAGCTCCTTCATGAAGAGTGAAGAAGTCTCGCAAATATGTGTGGCGGATCCGTACTACATGCACGAGTCTTTCTTGAGTCTCGGCGACTTTGAGCGTGAAACTGCTAGGGAGTCTCCAAAAGTTCATGGTACAGAATAAGGACCGAGAAATTGTCCTCGTGCCTTATCATCCAAAGTAAGTCAGTTCCGGACAACCCTTTCGTACATTTCAATCATTCCTTCTCTCTCATATGGGGAATAATTTGAGGTGTCTATTGTCCGCAGCAACGGGCGTGCCGTCCTTATCGTTCTTTACCCGCAAGTCTCCCACGCCGTGTATTTTGACCCTTCCAGAGACTACGAGAAAAAAGACTACACCCACATAATGAATATTCTAGATGATGCTCTCCAAGGCTTCAGCTTTAGAGGTGGCCATGTGCAGATCAGGAAACAAAGGAACAAGAAGATGGGTTTCGCGCATAAAACTAACTTCTCCTGCATCCATGTCCCAAAACCAAGCAAGAAGGATGGATTCTACATCGTCCATCTCATGATTCAGTTCAACACGGATCACCAAAAGCTTCGCATGAGAAGCAAAAATGATGATCATATCCACAAGTGGCTAGAATCTTATGGAGAAGCGGATTATAAACTTAGAGATGACTTCTTTCGCATACAAAGCAACATTGCGACGATCATCATGAAAGAAGTCGTCGATGAGAAGGGGATGTTCCATTAATAGCACGCCATTAGTAATTTTTACTAATGGCGCACCACCTGGTGCGCCATTAGTATCTGGTATACTAATGGCGCACCATGTAGTGCGCCATTAGTATAGCCCACTGCGCCATTAGTATCTAGTATACTAATGGCGCACCACAGAGGTGCGCCATTAGTATCTGGTATACTAATGGCGCACTACAGAGGTGCGCCATTAGTAACATTTTTTCTTCAAATTTTTTTAAAATTTTTCCAAATTTTTTCAATTTTTTCTTAATCTCAGTTCACTATGGCTTAATCTCGGGTCAAATCGCACTCCGTGGTCAAACTTCCCAAAAGGTCACCCATCCTCACACTACTCCAGCCCAAGCACGCTTAACTTTAGAGTTCTATCTAACCCCAGCAACAGCTCACTTCACAGGCACTTGTTGATATATCTAGCATATCAATCCTGTTATACCTTATTGATGTCTAGGACTTTGTTCATGTTAATGACTATGATGAAATTTTGAAAAATATTTCAAACTTCTCGATCATATTACGTGTCATTTTTTGAAAAAAAAATCAAAAAAATTTGAAATTAGTAATTTTGAAATTAGTAATTTTTTTCTGTTACTAGTGGCGCACCACATCCACGGTGCGCCACTAGTAAGTTTGAAATTTTTTGAATTTTTTGCCACTAGATCTTGAAAGCCCCGTAACTTTTTTTCTGTTAGGTTTTTGGGGATTTTGAAAATGTTTAACGGGTTCCCTGGAAAGGGAGGGTGAAACGAGCTATTGAGGTGATGAACCCCTGTCCAAGATTCTGGAGGAAAATCCGACACTTACGGAAGAGGAGTTCGAAAAGTTCAAGGACACTTGCGCTACCGAGGCAGCCAAGGCTAAGGCTGCGAAATTCAAGAGCCTTCAGCAAAGGAACACGGGGAAGCATCGCCTCGGAAGCCGTGGCTACCTCGGTAAAAGGCTCATATTGGATAATGAGGACGCGGGCGTGAAGCCGCTGGTCTCCTGCACCCTTCAAGGAAAGTTCACCAACCCCTTGGAGCGTGACTTCATCGGGGCCCGCTACAAGTGGGACAAGGAGAAAAAGGTTTTTTACACGGACAAGATCACGAGGAAATTGATTAGACTACTTGATCAAAGGCCAGAAGGTGGACGTGGGAAAGGGGATGATAATGGACCCCTCGCAACCCACGTTCCACAACCAGCCGATCCCCGCTGGGCACTTCAGGGTTAGCTTGACCCGGTGTGAAATCGGGGCACGAGGATTTGCCTCCTCCAAGACAGACATGTGGGAGCGGATGACGAGACCCCGCCATGGATTGAAGCTGCAAGGGTTGGGTGCTGCTATGGTCAAGATTCTTATTCGTCTGAGCCGCCGAGAGCACACCAATAACCACACATCAACAAGCATGTGCAGAGACCACCACCCCGCCTACGCAATTACCAGCTCACTGTAGTGCCGGGTGAGAGCGGCGGACCACATGATGAAGGGGTGCAATAGTAATCGGCTGATGTAATTTGTCCTGTAGAATGTAGAATGGATGATGAGACGGAGGTCGACCCTATGGATTTCCTCAATACAAACGCTGTATGACTGTGACATAGATATGATGAGTCAACCATATGACGAATCGGGCTATCAGCTTGCTAATGAGGATATGGATGATATGCCCGGCAGGGTCAGAAAGGTGGATTGCAAAAAGTCTCTCTTCATGAAATCCTCACAGGACACGCCTGAAGATGCCGCCTCAACACAGGCTCAACTAGCCGGGCGCGAGGGTCGTACAGTACTTAGCCCGGGAACACTGGGACAGGGGTTAAGGAAGGGTCTGGAAGGTGTGCCCAGGAAAAAGGAGAGGAAGAGATCGGGGAAGATAACTGCCTCCAAACAAGCCAGAGCACATAGCAGCCAGACGATGCATTCTGAAGAGCATGTACCCGTGAAAGGTGTGGTCATGTTCCATCTCACGGGCGAGCCGATGCTACCGCCGAAACCGTGGAGGCACTATCAAGGGATCTCGTGGAGACTGCACGACCATGTGCTGTCGACTGAGAAAATCCTACTAGCCTCAAAGGATCCAGGATATCCGACATACGCGGCTCGTGTGCCTGAGGAGAAGTGCTACGTCGAGACACAGCCCGCGGAGGTGTTCTTCCTGCGGTTTGACCATATATTTGAGATGTTTCTAACAAGGCGGCTCGATTTTACAATCGTCCGCCTTTTTGCGCTAGATATGAGCTCCTTCATGAAGAGTGAAGAAGTCTCGCAAATCTGTGTGGCGGATCCGTACTACATGCACGAAGTCTTTCTTGAGTCTCGGCGACTTTGAGCGTGAAACTGCTAGGGAGTCTCCAAAACTTCATGGTACAGAATAAGGACCGGGAAATTGTCCTCGTGCCTTATCATCCAAAGTAAGTCAGTTACGGACAACCCTTTCGTACATTTCAATCATTCCTTCTCTCTCATATGGGGAATAATTTGAGGTGTCTTTTCTCCGCAGCAACGGGCACGCCGTCCTTATCGTTCTTTACCCGCAAGTCTCCCACGCCGTGTATTTTGACCCTTCCAGAGACTACGAGAAAAAGACTACACCCACATAATGAATTTTCTAGATGATGCTCTCCAAGGCTTCAGCTTTAGAGGTGGCCACGCAGATCAGGAAACAAAGGAACAAGAAGATGGGTTTAGCGCATAAAACTAACTTCTCCTGCATCCATGTCCCAAAACCAAGCAAGAAGGATGGATTCTACATCGTCCATCTCATGATTCAGTTCAACACGGATCACCAAAAGCTTCGCATGAGAAGCAAAAATGATGATCATATCCACAAGTGGCTAGAATCTTATGGAGAAGCGGATTATAAACTTAGAGATGACTTCTTTCGCATCCAAAGCGACATTGCGACGATCATCATGAAAGAAGTCGTCGATGAGAAGGGGATGTTCCATCAATAGCACGCCATTAGTAATTTTTACTAATGGCGCACCACCTGGTGCGCCATTAGTATGTGGTATACTAATGGCGCACCATGTAGTGCGCCATTAGTATCTAGTATACTAACGGCGCACCACATAGAGGTGCGCCATTAGTAACATTTTTTTTTTCAAATTTTTTTTCAAATTTTTCCAATTTTATTTTTCATTTTTTTTAATTTTTTTTCAATTTTTTCTTAATCTCAGTTCACTATGGCTTAATCTCGGGTCAATATGCTTAATCTCAGGTCAAATAGCACTCGTGGTCAAACTTCCCGAAAGGTCACCCATCATCACACTACTCCAGCCCAAGCACGCTTAACTTCAGAGTTCTATCCAACCCCAAAGAACAGCTCACTTCACGTGCACTTGTTGATATATCTAGCATATCAATCCTGTTATACCTTATTGATGTCTAGGACTTTGTTCATGTTAATGACTATGATGAAATTTTGAAAAATATTTCAAACTTCTCGATCATATTACGTATCTTTTTTTGAAAAAAAAAAATCAAAAAAAATTGAAATTAGTAATTTTGAAATTAGTATTTTTTTTCTGTTACTAGTGGCGCACCACATCCACGGTGCGCCACTAGTAAGTTTGAAATTTTTTGAATTTTTTTGCCGCTAGATCTTGAAAGCCCCGTAACTTTTTTTCTGTTAGGTTTTTGGGAATTTTGAAAATGTTTAACGGGGTTCCCCTGGAAAGGGAGGGTGAAACGAGCTATTGAGGTGATGAACCCCTGTCCAAGATTCTCGAGGAAAATCCGACACTTACGGAAGAGGAGTTCGAAAAGTTCAAGGACACTTGCGCTACCGAGGCAGCCAAGGCTAAGGCTGCGAAATTCAAGAGCCTTCAGCAAAGGAACATGGGAAGCATCGCCTCGAAGCCGTGGCTACCTCGGTAAAAGGCTCATATGGGATAATGAGGACGCTGAACGTGAAGCCGCGGGTCTCCTGCACTTCTTGAAAGTTCACCAACCCCTTGGAGCGTGACTTCATCAGGGCCCGCTACAAGTGGGACAAGGAGAAAAAGGTTTTTTACACGGACAAGATCACGAGGAAATTGATTAGACTACTTGATCAAAGGCCAGAAGGTGGACGTGGGAAAGGGGATGATAATGGACCCCTCGCAACCCACGTTCCACAACCAGCCGATCTCACCGGGCACTTCAGGTTAGCTTGACCAGTGTGAAATCGGGCACGAGGATTTGCCTCCTCCAAAGACAAAGCATGTGGGAGCGGATGACGAGACCCCGCCATGGATTGAAGCTGCAAGGGTTGGGTGCTGCTATGGCCGAAGAATCTTATTCGTTTGGAGCCGGCCGAGAGCACACCAATAACCACACATCAACAAGCATGTGCGGAGACCACCACCCCGCCTACGCAATTACCAGCTCCTGTAGTGCCGGGTGAGAGCGGCGGACCACATGATGAAGGGGGTGCAATAGTACTGGCTGATGTAATTTGTCCTGTAGAACAGAGAATGGATGATGAGACGGAGGTCGACCCTATGGATTTCCTCAATACAAACGCGTATGACTGTGACATAGATATGATGAGTCAACCATATGATGAATCAGGCTATCAGCTTGCTAATGAGGATATGGATGATATGCCCGGGCAGGGTCAGAGCAGGATTGCAAAAGTCTCTCTTCATGAAATCCTCACAGGACACGCTCAAGATGCCGCATCAACACAGGCTCAACTAGCCGGGCGCGAGGGTCGACAAAGATTTAGCCCGGGGAACACCGGGACAGGGGTTAAGGAAGGGTCTGGAAGGTGTGCCTGTGAAAAAGGAGAGGAAGAGATCGGGAAGATAATCGCCTCCAAACAAGCCAGAGCACATAGCAGCCAGACGATGCATTCGAAGAGCATGTACCCGTGAAAGGTGTGGTCATGTTCCATCTCACGGCGAGCCGATGCTACCGCCGAAACCGCTGGAGGCACTATCAGGGGATCTCAGGAGATTGCACGACCATGTGCTGTCGACTGAGAAAAGCCTACTAGCCTCAAAGGATCCAGGATATCCGACATACGCGGCTCGTGTGCCTGAGGGGAAGTGCTACGTCGAGACACGGCCCGCGGAGGTGTTCTTCCTGCGGTTTGACCATATCTTTGAGATGTTTCTAACAAGGCGGCTCGATTTTACAATCGTCCGCCTTTTTGCGCTACATATGAGCTCCGTCATGAAGAGTGAAGAAGTCTCGCAAATCTGTGTGGCGGATCCGTACTACATGCACGAAGTCTTTCTTGAGTCTCGGCGACTTTGAGCGTGAAACTGCTAGGGAGTCTCCAAAACTTCATGGTACAGAATAAGGACCGAGAAATTGTCCTCGTGCCTTATCATCCAAAGTAAGTCAGTTCGGACAACCCTTTCGTACATTTCAATCATTCCTTCTCTCTCATATGGGGAATAATTTGAGGTGTCTTTTCTCCTTGACAGCGGGCGCCGTCCTTATCGTTCTTTACCCGCAAGTCTCCCACGCCGTATTTTGACCCTTCCAGAGACTACGAGAAAAAAGACTACACCCACATAATGAATATTCTAGATGATGCTCTCCAAGGCTTCAAATTTTAGAGGTGGCCACGTGCAGATCAGGAAACAAAGGAACAAGAAGATGGGTTTCGCGCATAAAACTAACTTCCTCCTGCATCCATGTCCCAAAACCAAGCAAGAAGGATGGATTCTACATCGTCCATCTCATGATTCAGTTCAACACGGATCACCAAAAGCTTCGCATGAGAAGCAAAATGATGATCATATCCACAAGTGGCTAGAATCTTATGGAGAAGCGGATTATAAACTTAGAGATGACATCTTTCGCATCCAAAGCGACATTGCGACGATCATCATGAAAGAAGTCGTCGATGAGAAGGGATGTTCCATTAATAGCACGCCATTAGTAATTTTTACTAATGGCGCACCACCTGCGCGCCATTAGTATACGGTATACTAATGGCGCACCATGTAGTGCGCCATTAGTATAGCCCATGGTGCGCCATTAGTATCTAGTATACTAATGGCGCACCACATAGAGGTGCGCCATTAGTATCTGGTATACTAATGGCGCACCACATAGAGGTGCGCCATTAGTAACATTTTTTTTTCAATTTTTTTTTAAATTTTTTCCAAATTTTTTTTTTCAATTTTTTTAATTTTTTTTTCAATTTTTTCTTAATCTCAGTTCACTATGGCTTAATCACACTACTCCAGCCCAAGCACGCTTAACTTCAGAGTTCTATCCAACCCCAGCAACAGCTCACTTCACAGGCACTTGTTGATATATCTAGCATATCAATCCTGTTATACCTTATTGATGTCTAGGACTTTGTTCATGTTAATGACTATGATGAAATTTTGAAAAATATTTCAAACTTCTCGATCATATTACGTATCATTTTTTGAAAAAAAATCAAAAAAAAATTGAAATTAGTAATTTTGAAATTAGTAATTTTTTTTCTGTTACTAGTGGCGCACCACATCCACGGTGCGCCACTAGTAAGTTTGAAATTTTTTGAATTTTTTTGCCGCTAGATCTTGAAAGCCCCGTAACTTTTTTTCTGTTAGGTTTTTGGGGATTTTGAAAATCTTTAACGGGGTTCCCCTGGAAAGGGAGGGTGAAACGAGCTATTGAGGCTGATGAACCCCTGTCCAAGATTCTGGAGGAAAATCCGACACTTACGGAAGAGGAGTTCGAAAAGTTCAAGGACACGTGCGCTACCGAGGCAGCCAAGGCTAAGGCTGCGAAATTCAAGAGCCTTCAAAGAAAGGAACATGGGGAAGCATCGCCTCAAGCCGTGGCTACCTCGGTAAAAGGGTCATATGGGATAATGAGGGCGCTGAACGTGAAGCCGCTGGTCTCCTGCACCCCTTCGCTGAAGTTCACCAACCCCTTGGAGCGTGACTTCATCGGGGGCCCGCTACAAGTGGGACAAGGAGAAAAGGTTTTTACACGGACAAGATCACGAGGAAATTGATTAGACTACTTGATCAAAGGCCGGAAGGTGGACGTGGAAAGGGGATGATAATGGACCTCGCAACCCACGTTCCACAACCAGCCGATCTCACCGGGCACTTCTGTGGTTAGCTTGACCCGGTGTGAAATCGGGCACGAGGATTTGCCTCCTCCAAAGACAGCATGTGGGAGCGGATGACGAGACCCCGCTGGATTGAAGTCGCAAGGGTTGGGTGCTGCTATGGTCAAGAATCTTATTCGTCTGGAGCCGCCGAGAGCACACCAATAACCACACATCAACAAGCATGCGGAGACCACCACCCCGCCACGCAATTACCAGCTCTGTAGTGCCGGGTGAGAGCGGCGGACCACATGATGAAGGGGTGCAATAGTACTGGCTGATGTAATTTGTCACAGAGAATGTAGAATGGATGATGAGACGAAGGTCGACCCTATGGATTTCCTCAATACAAACGCTGTATGACTGTGACATAGATATGATGAGTCAACCATATGACGAATCGGGCTATCGACTTGCTAATGAGGATATGGATGATATGCCCGGCAGGTCGTAGCAGGTGGATTGCAAAAGTCTCTCTTCATGAAATCCTCACAGGACACGCTCAAGATGCCGCCTCAACACAGGCTCAACTAGCCGGTAGCGAGGGTCGTAAAGATGCTAGCCCGGGAACACTGGGACAGGGGTTAAGGAAGGGTCTGGAAGGTGTGCCCAGGAAAAAGCAGAGGAAGAGATCGGGGAAGATAACTGCCTCCAAACAAGCCAGAGCACATAGCAGCCAGACGATGCATTCTGAAGAGCGTGTACCCGTGAAAGGTGTGGTCATGTTCCATCTCACGGGCGAGCTGATGCTACCGCCGAAACCGCTGGAGGCACTATCAAGGGATCTCAGGAGACTGCACGACCATGTGCTGTCGACTGAGAAAAGCCTACTAGCCTCAAAGGATCCAGGATATCCGACATACGCGGCTCGTGTGCCTGAGGGGAAGTGCTACGTCGAGACACGGCCCGCGAAGGTGTTCTTCCTGCGGTTTGACCATATCTTTGAGATGTTTCTAACAAGGCGGCTCGATTTTACAATCGTCCGCCTTTTTGCTCTACATATGAGCTCCTTCATGAAGAGTGAAGAAGTCTCGCAAATCTGTGTGGCGGATCCGTACTACATGCACGAAGTCTTTCTTGAGTCTCGGCGACTTTGAGCGTGAAACTGCTAGGGAGTCTCCAAAACTTCATGGTACAGAATAAGGACCGAGAAATTGTCCTCGTGCCTTATCATCCAAAGTAAGTCGATTCGGACAACCCTTTCGTACATTTCAATCATTCCTTCTCTCATATGGGGAATAATTTGAGGTGTCTTTTCTCCGCAAAGAACGGGCGCGCCGTCCTTATCGTTCTTTACCCGCAAGTCTCCCACGCCGTGTATTTTGACCCTTCCAGAGACTACGAGAAAAAAGACTACACCAACATAATGAATATTCTAGATGATGCTCTCCAAGGCTTCAGCTTTAGAGGTGGCCACGTGAAGATCAGGAAACAAAGGAACAAGAAGATGGGTTTCGCGCATAAAACTAACTTCTCCTGCATCCATGTCCCAAAACCAAGCAAGAAGGATGGATTCTACATCGTCCATCTCATGATTCAGTTCAACACGGATCACCAAAAGCTTCGCATGAGAAGCAAAAATGATGATCATATCCACAAGTGGCTAGAATCTTATGGAGAAGCGGATTATAAACTTAGACATGACATCTTTCGCATCCAAAGCGACATTGCGACGATCATCATGAAAGAAGTCGTCGATGAGAAGGGGATGTTCCACTAATAGCACGCCATTAGTAATTTTTACTAATGGCGCACCACCTGGTGCGCCATTAGTATCTGGTATGGCTTAATCTCGGGTCAATATGCTTAATCTCAGGTCAAATCGCACTCCGTGGTCAAACTTCCCGAAAGGTCACCCATCCTCACACTACTCCAGCCCAAGCACGCTTAACTTCAGAGTTCTATCCAACCCCAAAGAATAATCACTTCACGTGCACTTGTTGATATATCTAGCATATCAATCCTGTTATACCTTATTGATGTCTAGGACTTTGTACATGTTAATGACTATGATGAAATTTTGAAAAATATTTCAAACTTCTCGATCATATTACGTATCATTTTTGAAAAAAATCAAAAAAATTGAAATTAGTAATTTTGAAATTAGTAATTTTTTTGTTACTAGTGGCGCACCACATCCACGGTGCGCCACTAGTAAGTTTGAAATTTTTTGAATTTTTTTGCCGCTAGATCTTGAAAGCCCCGTAACTTTTTTCTGTTAGGTTTTTGGGGATTTTGAAAATGTTTAACGGGGTTCCCCCGTTAAATTCGGATGTAACTTTTCGAGTAGATGATTTTTCATATAAAAAAACTTTTTCATCCGAGTTAGTATGCAAAAGTTATGCCCATTTTTACAAATTCTCTAGATATTTTGGAAATTTTGTCGAAATTCATTTTTGCAAATTTTCACATCAACTAGACCACATATCAGATTGTAATCTTTTTTTCTTTTATTTTTTGACATTTTCATCATTTTCTTTTATTTTTTTTAAACCTGAAAAGGCGATCCACAGGGGGTGCATTCGGTGGAAGGTGGTTGTTACTAATGGCGCACCGTGGAAGTGGTGCGCCATTAGTAGTTGAACTAGTAATGGCGCACCACGGTGCGCCATTAGTAACTTGGTTACCTTCCACCTTCCACGGTACGTCGTCGGTGGAAGGTGGCCAAGTTACTAATGGCGCACCGTGGAAGTGGTGCGCCATTACTAGTGCGCCTTTAGTAGTTTTGAAAAAAAATGATATTTTTTTTGATTTTTTTTTAAAAACTTAGTAATGGCGCACCAGTGGAAAGTGCGCCATTACTAGTTAAAACTAGTAATGGCGCACCACTCCAAGGTGCGCCATTAGTAACAAAAAATTTTTTATTTATTTTTACATTTTTTCAAAACTACTAATGGCGCCTGACGGATGTGGTGCGCCATTACTATGTCAATTAGTAATGGCGCACTATGCACCGTGCGCCATTAGTAACAAATTTTTTTTATGTTTTTTCCAAACTACTAATGGCGCACCACACCAGGTGCGCCATTAGTAATATATTACTAATGGCGCACCGAGACATGGTGCGCCATTAGAATATAGTAATGGTGCACCACATCACAGGTGCGCCATTAGTAGCCATTCCATCTATAGCCCTTTTTGTAGTAGTGTGATGAAATTCAGCATGCGTGCAATAATATTAACAAGGCATAAGCATGCAGAATAACACATCAATAATATCAGAGCACCATCGGGTTTAAGTTTACAACTCGATCCAGCAAAGTCATCATAAAAATGAGAGTTGTAACTTAGCAAAAAAACGCCCATATAATAGACCCACTTGAAGACTAACTCAAATTTCTCCCCCTTTGTCATGGAATGACCAAAAGGATCAAAATTGAGGACTAACGCCCCTGAAGAATATCAAGTTGATGAAGGAGCGCCAGCGTTGTTGGGGTCGTTTGTTGATGTTGGGCCTGCCGCAGTGTCGTCCAAGTCTTCATGCTCATCGGTGTCGCGCGATGAAGAATAGGAGCTGGCCACCAAGGAAGGAACCTTGACCTTCTTGTATTTCTTCGGTGGAGGTGCAGACCAGTCAAAGTCTTCCTTGAGACCCATTTTCTTCAGATCTTCTTTGCTATAGACATGAGACAAAACAGCCTAGGTACGGTTGAAGGTTTCATGGAGGTAGTAGTGGTTTTTATTCACTGCATTGTGGGTCGAGGTCATGTTGTGAAGAATTGAACCAAACTGTCGCTTGACCCATTTATGATTGCGATCAACCTTTTGATGAAGACTGAGGAGAAGCTCACGACCAGTCATCACCCTTGGTGCTGTGGCTTGAGGATTTTGCTTGGCTGTGTTGGCGGCAGAGTCATGGGTGGCAGAGTCGTCATTGGTTGAGTAGGATGCAGCCTTGCGAAATTGACCATCCAATGGACGAATGCCTTCATCTATAACAGCAAATGGGCCTTGCCCTTGTCATCACCGAGGAATATGTCCGCTTGAGGACTTCAATCGGAGGCAAATAGCTGCAATGGTTCAAAGGTATCAGCTTTATAGTTGAGTGAAGACCTTGATCTGATGAATCTCATAATCCAAGGTGCATAAGGCTTCAGCTCAAATGGTGACATAGCGATATTGGCCAGAGTCCTCATGAAGAAATCATGGAAGTTGACAGGAATGCCATGAATGATATTGAAAGCAGATTCTTCATGATGCCAACGACTTCTTCTTCATTCGAGTCGTGGCCCTTGATTGGACTCAATGTCTTCGTCAAAATGCGATAGACAGTCCGAGGCACATATAGTAATTCCTTCACGAGGAATTTGGTTCGTGAGGCCTGACCTGGCTTCAAAGGCTTCATCGGCACTTGCATGTAATGATTTGTAAGCTCAGGTTCACTGTAGACGCAACGAGCAACTTCAAGGGGAGGACTGAGTGGTAACGCATGAAGCAATTCAGTAGCTGGTGCCTTGTAGTGAGTGTTTACAGACATCCAGTCCAGCACCCATGAATTCACATCTTCAGAATCTACGGTGATGTGTAGCGTTGCATAAAATTGAAGAATGAGTTCTTCATTCCAATCATGTATGTCTTGCAGAAATTTAATACCCAAATCGTGAAGAACACTGAGGACTGGCTCGAAGCACGGCAGAGATTCCATATCCACGTGAAGAATGTGCGCATGATCGAATTTTTTTTGTTGAACAACACTGAGGAATAGAAATTAGCCTGGCTGGCCGTCCAGAAACGCCTCTTCCTTATGCGAGTAGAGTCATAGGGGTTGTAGTCAGTGAAGAATACATGCTCGCCGAAGAAATCTTTAGCCTTGAATTTTTGCTTCCTTGAGAATGGATCCTTTGGCTTGGGCAGAGGAGTGTCGATGAGTTGCATCAAAACCTCGTGAATTGCAATCTCAGGTTCTTCAGGCTGAGGAATTTCTGGTTCCTCTTCAGTGGCAGTCTGAGTCTTCAGATGATCAGTAGTAGCAGTTTCTTCAGCACTAGTCGCTGGAATTTCTTCACGTACAGATGAAGTGGGGTGAGTTTCTTTAGAGCCCATTTGAACGGTTGGTGCAGGGGACTGAGGAATTTGCTGTAAAGGTGTGAACAGTGGAGAGTTGGGATGCTGACTTTCCCAAAAATCATCATTCATCACTGGAGTGGTGCATCCAATGTCCACATCTTCATCTTCCATTTCTTCAACGCCAGCCTCTTCAGCTGTGAACTGAGGCATAGGCGAGGAAACGATTGGTGTTGAAGGGATCTTATTGTTGGAAATATGCCCTAGAGGCAATAATAAAATGGTTATTATTGTATTTCCTTGTTCATGATAATTGTCTATTGTTCATGCTATAATTGAATTAATTGGAAACCATAATACATGTGTGAATACATAGACCACAACATGTCCCTGGTGAGCCTCTAGTTGACTAGCTCGTTGATCATTAGATGGTTATGGTTTCCTGACCATGGACATTGGATGTCATTGATAACGGGATCACATTATTAGGAGAATGATGTGATGGACAAGACCCAATCCTAAGCATAGCACAAGATCGTGTAGTTCGTTTGCTAAACCTTATCTAATGTCAAGTATCATTTTCTTAGACCATGAGATTGTGCAACTCCCGGATACCGTAGGAATGTTTTGGGTGTACCAAACGTCACAACGTAACTGGGTGGCTATAAAGATGCACTACAGGTATCTCCGAAAGTGCCTGTTGGATTGGCACGAATCGAGACTGGGATTTGTCACTCCGTATGACGGAGAGGTATCTCTGGGCCCACTCGGTAATGCATCATCATAATGAGCTCAATGTTACTAAGTAGTTAGTCACGGGATCATGCATTACGGAACGAGTAAAGTGACTTGCCGGTAACAAGATTGAACGAGGTATTGGGATACCGACGATCGAATCTCGGGCAAGTAACGTACCGATTGACAAAGGGATTGTATACGGGATTGCTTGAATCTCCGACATCGTGGTTCATCCGATGAGATCATCATGGAACATGTGGGAGCCAACATGGGTATCCAGATCCCGCTATTGGTTATTGGCCGGAGAACGTCTCGGTCATGTCTGCATGGTTCCCGAACCCGTAGGGTCTACACACTTAAGGTTCGGTGACGCTAGAGTTGTTATGGGAAATAGTATGTGGTTACCGATGGTAGTTCGAAGTCCCGGATGTGATCCCGGACGTCACGAGGAGTTCCGGAATGGTCCGGCGGTGAAGATCGATATATTGGACGAAGGGTATTGGAGTCCGGAAGTGTTCCGGGGGTACCAGGCTATGGCCAGCATGACCGAAAGGTGTTTCGGGAGCCCCGGCAAGTGTTGGAGGGCCTCAAGTGTTGTAGGGCGCCTCCCCCTCTCCCCTTGCCCCTATATATAGTGGAGGGGTGGGAGGGCAGCCGCACCTCTTCCCTGGCGCAGCCCTCTCCCTCCTCCAACACCTCCTCCTCCTCCGTAGTGCTTGGCGAAGCCCTGCCGGAGAACCACGAGCTCCATCACCACCATGCCGTCGTGCTGTCGGAGTTCTCCCTCAACTTCTCCTCTCCCCTTGCTGGATCAAGAAGGAGGAGAGGTCCCCGGGATGTACGTGTGTTGAACGCGGAGGCACTGTTGTTCAGTGCTTAGATTGGATTCGGCCGCGATCTGAATCGCTTCGTGAACGACTCCACCGACTGCGTTCTTGTAACACTTTCGCTTAGCGATCTTCAAGGGTATGAAGATGCACTCCCTCTCTCTCTCTCTCTCTCTCGTTGCTAGTCTCTCCATAGATTGATCTTGGTGATGCGTAGAAAAATTTGAATTTCTGCTACGTTCCCCAACAGTGGCATCATGAGCTAGGTCTATGAGTAGTTTCTATGCACAAGTAGAACACAAGTTGTTGTGGGCGTTGATTTTGTTCAATATGCTTACCGTTACTAGTCCTATCTTGTTTCGACGGTATTGTGGGATGAAGCGGCCCGGACTGACCTTACATGTACACTTACGTGAGACAGGTTCCACCGACTGACATGCACTTGTTGCATAAGGTGGCTAGCGGGTGTCTGTCTCTCCCACTTTAGTCGGATCGGATTCGATGAAAAGGGTCCTTATGAAGGGTAAATAGCAATTGGCATATCACGTTGTGGTTTTGGCGTAGGTAAGAAGCGTTCTTGCTAGAAACCTATAGCAACCACGTAAAAACTTGCAACAACAATTAGAGGATGTCTAACTTGTTTTTGCAGCATATGCCGTGTGATGTGACATGGCCAAGAAGGATGTGATGAATGAAATATATGTGATGTATGAGACTGATCATATTCTTGTAATAGGAATCACGACATGCATGTCGATGATTATGACAACCGGCAGGAGCCATAAGAGTTGTCTTTATTTATTGTATGACCTGCGTGTCACTGAATAACGCCATGTAATTACTTTACTTCATTGCTAAACCGTTAGCCATAGTAGTAGAAGTAATAAGTTGGTGACACAACTTCATGGAGACACGATGATGGAGATCATGATGATGGAGATCATGGTGTCATGCCAGTGACGATGATGATCATGGAGCCCCGAAGATGGAGATCAAAAGGAGCAAAATGATATTGGCCATATCATGTCACTATTTGATTGCATGTGATGTTTATCATGTTTATGCATCTTATTTGCTTAGAGCGACGGTAGTAAATAAGATATTCCTCATTAAAATTTCAAGAAAGTGTTCCCCCTAACTGTGCACCGTTGCGAAAGTTTGTTGTTTCGAAGCACCACATGATGATCGGGTGTGATAGATTCTAACGTTCACATACAACGGGTGTAAGCCAGATTTACACATGCGAAACACTTAGGTTGACTTGACGAGCCTAGCATGTCTGAGACATGGCCTCGGAACACAAGAGACCAAAAGGTCGAGCATGAGTCGTATAGTAGATACGATCAACATGAAGATGTTCACCGAAGATGACTAGTCCGTCTCACGTGATGATCAGACACAACCTAGTTGACTCGGATCATGTATCACTTAAGATGACTAGAGGGATGTCTATCTGAGTGGGAGTTCATCAAATAATGTGATTAGATGAACTTAACTATCATGAACATAGTCAAAAGGTCTTTGCAAATTATGTCGTAAGCTCGCGTTTTAGTTCTACTGTTTAGATATGTTCCTAGAGAAAATATAGTTGAAAGTTGATAGTAGCAATTATGCGGACTGGGTCCGTAAACTGAGGCTTGTCCTCATTGCTGCGCAGAAGGCTTATGTCCTTAATGCACCTCTCGGTGTGCTGAACCTCGAACGTCATCTGTGGATGTTGCGAACATCTGACATACACGTTTTGATGACTACATGATAGTTCAGTAATGTTAAACGGTTTAGAATTGTGGCGCCGAAGACATTTTTGAAACGTCGAGAAACATATGAGATGTTCCAAGGGCTGAAATTGGGATTTCAAGATCGTGCCCACGTCAAGAGGTATGAGACCTTCGACGAGTTTCTTAGCCTGCAAACTAGGGGAGAAAAGCTCAATTGTTGAGCATGTGCTCAGATTGTCTGAGTACTACAATCACTTGAATTGTGTGGGAGTTAATCTTCCTGATGAGATAGTGATGGTTCTCCATAGTCACTGCCACCAAGCTATTAGAGCTTCATGATGAACTATAACATATCAGGGACAGATATGATGATCCTTGAGCAATTCGCGATGTTTGACACCGCGAAAGTAGAAATCAAGTAGGAGCTTCAATTGTTGATGGTTGGTGAAACCACTAGTTTCAAGAAGGGCAAGGGCAAGAAGGGATACTTCATGAAATGGCAAATCAGTTGCTGCTCTAGTGAAGAAACCCAAGGTCGAACCCAAACCCGAGACTAAGTGCTTCTGTAATGAGGGGAACAGTCACTGAAGCAGAACTACCCTAGATACTTGGTAGATGAGAAGGCTGGCAAGGTCGACAGGAGTATATTGGATATACATTATATTGATGTGTACTTTACTAGTACTCCTAGTAGCACCATGGTAATAGATACCGGTTCAGTTGCTAAGTGTTAGTAACTCGAAATAAAAGGCTACGGAATAAACGGAGACTAGCTAAAGGCGAGGTGACGATATGTGTTGGAAGTATTTCCAAGGTTGATGTGATCAAACATTGCATGCTCCCTCTGCCATCGGGATCGGTGTTAAACCTAAATAATTGTTATTTGGTGTTTGCGTTGAGCATAGACATGATTGGATTATGTCTATCGTAATACGGTTATTCATTTAAGGAGAATAATGGTTACTCTGTTTATTTGAATAATACCTTCAATGGTCTTGCACCTAAAATGAATGGTTTATTGAATCTCGATCCTAGTGATACACATGTTCATGCCAAAAGATATAAGATAGTAATGATAGTACCACCTACTTGTGGCACTGCCATTTGAGTCATATTGGTATAAAACGCATGAAGAAGCTCCATGTTGATGGATCTTTTGGACTCACTCGTTTTTGAAAAGTTTGAGACATGCGAACCATGTCTATTAGTATGTACGCATGAAGAAACTCCATGCAGATGGATCATTTGGACTCACTTGATTTTGAATCACTTGAGACATGCAAATCATACCACATGGGCAAGATGACTGAAAAGCCTTGTTTTCAGTAAGATGGAACAAGAAAGCAACTTGTTGGAAGTAATACATTTTGATGTATGCAGTCCAATGAGTGCTAAGGCACGCAATGGATATCATTATGTTCTTACTTCACAGATGATTTGAGTAGATGCTGAGTATATTTACTTGATGAAACACAAGTCTGAATTATTGAAAGGTTCAAGTAATTTCAAAGTGAAGTTGAAGATCGTCGTGATAAGAGGATAAAATTTCTATGATATGATCATAGAGATGAGTATCTGAGTTATGAGTTTGGTATGCAATTAAGACATTGTGGAAATTGTTTCACAACTAATACCGCCTGGAACACCATAGTGTGATGGTGTGTCCGAACATCATAGCTGCACCCTATTGGATATGGTGCATACCATGATGTCTCTTATCGAATTACCACTATCGTTTATGGGTTAGGCATTAGAGACAACCGCATTCACTTCAAATAGGGCACCACGTAATTCCGTTGAGATGACAACGTATGAACTATGGTTTAGAGAAACCTAAGCTGTCGTTTCTTAAAAGTTTGGGACTGCGATGCTTATGTGAAAAAGTTTCATCCTAGTAAGCTCGAACCCAGAACGGATAAATGCATCTTCATAGGTCACCCAAAACAGTTGGGTATAGCTCGTATTTCAGATCTGGAAGCAAAAGTGATTGTTTCTTAAACGGGTCCTTTCTCGAGGAAAAGTTTCTCTCGAAAGAATTGAGTGGGAGGATGGTGGAGACTTGATAAGGTTATTGAACCATCACTTCAACCAAGCAGTGTAGCAGGCACAGTGAAGTTGTTCCTGTGGCACCTACACCAATTGAAGTGGAAGTTGATGATAGTGATCATGAAACTTCGGATCAAGTCACTACCAAACCTCGTAGGACGACAAAGACAGGTACTGCTTCAGATTGGTACGGTAATCCTGTCTTGGAGGTCATGTTGCTAGACAACAATGAACCTACGAGCTATGGAGAAGCGATGGTGGGCCCGGATTCCGACAAATGGCTCGAGGCCATAAAATCCGAGAGAGGATCCATGTATGAAAACAAAGTGTAGACTTTGGAAGAACTACTTGATGGTCGTAAGGCTGTTGAGTACAGATGGATTTTAAAAGGAAGACGGACAATGATGGTAAGTATAACCATTAAGAAAGCTCGACTTGTCGTTAAGATGTTTTCCGACAAGTTCAAGGAGTTGACTACGATGAGACTTTCTCACTCGTAGCAATGCTAAGAGTCTGTTGGAATTATATTAGCAGTTACTGCATGATTTATGAAATCTTGCAGATATGATGTCAAAACATTATTTCCTCGACGATATTCTTGAGGAAAGGTTGTATGTGATACAACCAGAAGGTCTTGTCAATTCTGAAAGATGCTAACAAGTATGCAAAGCTCCAGCAATCCTTCTAAGGACTGGAGTAAGCATCTCGGAGAAGGAATATACGTTTTGATGAGATGATCAAAGATTTTGGGTTTATACAAAGTTTATGAGAAACTTGTATTTCCAAAGAAGTGAGTGGGAGCACTATAGAATTTCTGATGTGTATATGTTGTTGACATATTGTTGATCAGAAATGATGTAGAGTTTCTGGAAAGCATATAGGGTTATTTGGAAAGTGTTTTTCAATGGAAAACCTGGATTAAGGTACTTGAACATTGAGCATCAAGATCTATAAGGATAGATCAAAATCGCTTAATAGTACTTTCAAACAAACACATACCGTGACAAGATTTTAAAGGAGTTCAAAATAGATCGGCAAAGAAGGAGTTCTTGGCTGTGTTATAAGGTGTGAGTGTTGAGTAAGACTCAAGACATGACCACGGCAGAATAGAGAGAAAGGACGAAGGTCGTCCCCTATGCTTTAGACGTAGGCTCTACAATATGCTATGTTGTGTACCGCACCTGAAGTGTGCCTTGCCATGAGTCAGTCAAGGGGTACAAGTGTGATCCAGGAATGGATCACAGGACAACGGTCAAGGTTATCCTTAGTAACTAGTGGACTAAGGAATTTTCTCGATTATGGAGGTGGTAAAAGAGTTCGTCGTAAAGGGTTACGCCGATGCAAACTTTGACACTAATCTGGATGATTCTGAGTAGTTAACCAGATTCAGTATAGTAGAACAGTTATTTGGAATAGCTCCAAATAGAGCGTGGTAGCTGCATCTACAAGATGACATAGAGATTTAGAAGCACACACGGATCTGAAAGGTTCTGCACCGTGGACTAATAACCTCTCTCACAAGCGAGATATGATCAAACCCCATGGGTGTTGAATTCATTACAATCACATAGTGATGTGAACTAGATTATTGACTCTAGTGCAAGTGGGAGACTGTTGGAAATATGCCCTAGAGGCAATAATAAAATGGTTATTATTGTATTTCCTTGTTCATGATAATTGTCTATTGTTCATGCTATAATTGTATTAATCTGAAACCATAATACATGTGTGAATACATAGACCACAACATGTCCTTGGTGAGCCTCTAGTTGACTAGCTCGTTGATCAATAGATGGTTATGGTTTCCTGACCATGGACATTGGATGTCATTGATAACGGGATCACATTATTAGGAGAATGATGTGATGGACAAGACCCAATCCTAAGCATAGCACAAGATCGTGTAGTTCGTTTGCTAAAGATTTTCTAATGTCAAGTATCATTTTCTTAGACCATGAGATTGTGCAACTCCCGGATACCGTAGGAATGTTTTGGGTGTACCAAACGTCACAACGTAACTGGGTGGCTATAAAGGTGCACTACAGTTATCTCCGAAAGTGTCTGTTTGGTTGGCACGAATCGAGACTGGGATTTGTCACTCCGTATGACGGAGAGGTATCTCTGGGCCCACTCGGTAATGCATCATCATAATGAGCTCAATGTGACTAAGTAGTTAGTCACGGGATCATGCATTACGGAACGAGTAAAGTGACTTGCCGGTAAAAAGATTGAACGAGGTATTGGGATACCGACGATCGAATCTCGGGCAAGTACCGATTGACAAAGGGAATTGTATACGGGATTGCTTGAATCCCCGACATCGTGGTTCATCCGAAGAGATCATCGTGCGAACATGTGGGAGCCAACATGGGTATCCAGATCCCGCTATTGGTTATTAGCCGGAGAAGGTCTCGGTCATGTCTGCATGGTTCCCGAACCCGTAGGGTCTACACACTTAAGGTTCGGTAACGCTAGAGTTGTTATGGGAAATAGTATGTGGTTACCGAAGGTAGTTCGAGTCTCGGATGTGATCCCGGATGTCACGAGGAGTTCGGAATGGTCCGCGGTGAAGATCGATATATTGGACGAAGGGTATTGGAGTCCGGAAGTGTTCCGGGTACTGTGCAGGGCTATGGCGGCATGACCGAAAGGTGTTTGGGAGCCCGGCAAGTGTTGGAGGGCCTCATGGGCCAAAGGGGAAGGGTCAAACCAGCCCACTAAGGGGTGGTGCGCCCCCCACACCCTTTCCCACGTTATTTGGGGAGGTGGGGCGCCTCCACCTGGCTTGGGAGGCAATCCTCCACCTGCTTGGGCAAGTCTCCCTAGGATTTTCCCTAGGGAGATCCAATCTGCTTGGCCGCCGCCCCCTAGGGGAAACCCTAGGGCGCCTCCCCCTCTCCCCTTGCCCCTATATATAGTGGAGGGGTGGGACGGCAGCCGCACCTCTTCCCTGGCGCAACCCTCTCCCTCCTCCAACACCTCCTCCTCCTCGGTAGTGCTTGGCGAAGCCCTGCCGGAGAACCATGAGCTCCATCACCACCATGCCGTCGTGCTGTCGGAGTTCTCCCTCAACTTCTCCTCTCCGCTTGCTGGATCAAGAAGGAGGAGACGTCCCCAGGCTGTACGTGTGTTGAACGCGGAGGCACCGTTGTTCGGTGCTTAGATCGGATTCGGCAGCGATCTGAATCGCTTCGTGAACGACTCCACCGACCGCGTTCTTGTAACGCTTCCGCTTAGCGATCTTCAAGGGTATGAAGATGCACTCCCTCTCTCTCTCTCATTGCTAGTCTCTCCATAGATTGATCTTGGTGATGCGTAGAAAATTTTGAATTTCTGCTACGTTACCCAACATTTATCCACTTCAATTTCTTCATCCATCTGCTCTGACGAAGCAGCAGAAGGATTTTCTTCATCAGATCCGCTAGGGATCACATATTCTTCATCGAAAGGTACGATTTCCTTTGATGGCATGGTTGAGATCGGAACAGCATCAATGGGATTTGCAAATGAACTGGTCAAAGGCTTCATCTTCTTCGGAGCTGAATAATCTGAAGTGACTGATGCTTTCCTTTTCTTCACAGCTGCATGCTCTGCAGCCTTGGTCTTCTTCACATCTGATGCAGATGGAAGGATTGGAGTTGGGGTAGGCGCAGGTGGAGCAGAGGAATCTGGTTGATTTTCTTCAGGCACAACTGATGCAGTTGCTCTGACTTCTTCACTTTCTTCAGGCGCACCACTAGTGGATGCCCTGGCAATTTCTTTAGCGGCTGGAATGCAGTCATCAGCCCTGGAACTCACATTTTCTTCAGCAGCCCGAAAATCATCAGCGGTGCTGGCATGTTCTTCAGTCGGCTGGGCAGATGCTTCAGCCTGAGGAATCTCTTGTTGCGATGGGGCTGCAACATTTGAGGTGAACTTCTCAATCAGTTTAACAAACCTGACTTTGGCTCCTTGCCAATCGGCATAGTAAGCATTGAAGTCATCGCTGAGGGATTTGATTTCAGACTGGATTTTTACAAGTTCATCAGTTATCATTGAGACAACGTTGTTCTTCAGAAACTTCTCTTTCCTATACTGTGCTTTCTTGATCTGCCTGGCCTTCTCATATTTCCATTTTTCTTGTTGGATGAAATGGGTCAGCATGTGACTTTGGCCAGGAGTCAAATTGAAATCAGGCATAGGAGTGTTTGGGTCCTTGTGCGAGAGATCAATATAGTTGAGGATCAACCTTGGATCCAAAAGCAGTGGCACATTTGTGCCTTTGGCTCTAGCGGCCCTGAGCTGCCTATCTCTGATTATCTCAGCAAGTTCTTCATCATCAGCTTCGTCTTCTTCAGACGACACTTGGAAGGCGACCTGCTTCTTCTGAGGACTAGGGCGAGGACCTCGTCCAGCAGTGACCTTTGTCTTCAGCAGAGATGGTCCTGTTGAGGAATTTGGTGCAGCTGAGGAACTTGCAGAGGCTCCTGAGGCAATAGAGATGCCAGTTGTCCTTTGGCACGTGGCAAGATGCACAGGTGCTGAGGACTTTGGAGGAGCAGGAGCAGCATGAGGAATTGGCCTTGAGGGCTTTGAAGATTCTGGCCGTGAGGGCATTGCTGAGGAACTTGGCCTTGAGGGCACTGTAGGTGAAGCACTTGGCTTACGTGCAGGCTTCTTTGCCATATATTTCTTTGGCTTGACAGAGGCCTCAGCAGTAGCAGCAGCAGAGTCTTCATTGAATTTTTTCACTGCTTCTTTGGCTTGTCTAGCCAACTTGGCCTGGCGCTTGGCCCATTCATCAGGATAGTCCTCACCGCGCTTGAGGCTGGTGGGACCTGCTTCTTGGCCAGGTGCCAATGGAGGTCTTGGGCATGGAGGTTTGAGTGCGAATTTCTTCATGTACTTTGGAGTTACATACCTGTACACCCTCCATTCTCTTGCCCATCTCCTTTCTATCTTCTGGATGCGCACCTTGCGCTAATTTTTGTTCTCCTTATCAAACTTGGCCTCATCAGGAGTACAATAGTCTTTGTATATATCATCAGGGATCTCAAAGGCAGTGTCGATTTCAGGCCTCTTTCCTCCTTTCTGTGGCTTCTTTCCGTCAGCCATTTTCTTTAGTTGAGGAATTTGAACAATCGAATTCTCTGAAGAAGTATGCAACTTTTCTTCGAGAAATGCTGCAAATGAGTTAAGTTGATGAGAACCTAGTGATTCAGCAGCGGACATGAGTACCTGTGAACAGAGTATAGGTGCGAGGAATTTGGAGAGGTCATATGCGTTCTCAGAAGGTTTTTCAAAAAGAACAAGTTTGAGGAATTTGACCAGATGAGTCTTGAAGAATTTCACTAAGCGTTCTTTGTCTTAGGTTTCAGAGTTGTATAGATCGAAGATCCACACAATTGAGAAATCTTGAAGAAAAATGATGCTTAGAGAAAAGAATCAAGAACAGATGACATGTGAGGTGTTAAGTGTGTGAGGATTTGAAGAAAAGCATTTTTGAGGATTTTGAAGAAATCATTTGAATCAAAGAGGGCAGTAAAAGTAACTTTTAATTACCCTGAACGAAGAACACGATGAACAGTGAGATGGAGAAGTGAAGTTCGTCTGTGCAGATCTTCCACGCCCTAACTCGGCGGAGGAAGACGGCTACGGGCGGGCGGAGTGAAGATTTCATGCCGGGCGAAAGTACGTCGGTGACGAGGTCGAGGCAGTGAAGCTCTTCCTCACCGGCGACGATGGAGTAGCGGCGGCGCTAGGGTTTGAGAAGCTCGAGCGGGAGAGAGAGGTCGAGCGGAGTAAAGGAAGTGAGGAAGGGGAGAGGGGTATTTATAGCCACGGTGAAAAACTGTTCGCCCGAAGATTTTGGACGAACGTGCCCCTGACCCTTCTCATTCGCATGACATGTGTCACCCACGTACTGAAAAGTGGAGATCGTGTTAGATCGTGGGTGAATAGATAAGTCTGTCATGGGATGCGGAACGGTTTGAGCGGCAAAACCGAAAATTTGGATAAGATGAGTTAAAAGTTCCGTTCGCAAATTCTTCAGCTGACAAGGACACAGTGAAGATTTTGAACGAGTTTCAAATAGAACGCACATGAATAATTTGTGAATAGATTGGGTTGAGTATAGCATAGAGGGGGAAGGGTCCGATCACATTCACTTAGCAGAAAACGCAACTTGAAGAATTAGCCATAAGTGAATGTTGTAGAGGACATAAACTCACACACACACACACACACACACACACACACACACACACACACACACACACACACACACACATATATATATATATATATATATATATATATATATATATATATATATATATATATAGTCAAATGAAGAAAAACGACGGAAACAGTGAAGATTTTGCAAAGTTGAAGAATTTGAAGAACTGAGGAATTTCACAACTGAGGAAAAACTCAAATTGAAGATTTTCAACTTTGGTGGTGGCGTGACCCGTCATATAAGAATGATGATTTCAGACACCGCGTACAATTGTCGTAGGGTTCTGAGAATCAAATTCTTCATTAATTTCTTCACACTTAGAGTGCCATTCTTCATTGATTGAAGAAAAACGTTTCTTCATGTGTTGCACATCTAAGTCATCAATTTTGCATAAGTGTTAGGATGAGTGTCCTTTTCAAAGAACATTCGAAGATTCTAAGATATTTAGCTGACACCGCAACTTGCTAAATCTCTTCTCATCCAAGGGCTTTGTGAAGATATCGGCTAGCTGGTCTTCAGTCTTCACATGCTCAATAGAAATATCGCCCTTCAACACATGATCACGAAGAAAATGATGACGAATCTGAATGTGCTTTGTCTTCGAGTGCTGAACTGGGTTGTGAGCAATCTTGATGGCACTCTCATTGTCACAGAGGAGAGGCACATTCTTCATGTTGATGCCGTAGTCCTTGAGAGTTTGCTTCATCCATAGCAATTGAGCACAGCAAGAACCAGCAGCAATGTACTCAGCTTCAGCAATAGACAGTGATACGAAGTTCTGTTTCTTCGAGGACCAACAGACCAAAGATCTTCCGAGGAAATGACATGTACCAGATGTTGACTTGCGCTCCACATGATCACCAGCATAGTCAGAGTCAGAATATCCAATGAGATCAAAAGCCGAGCCCTTGGGGTACCACAGTCCAAGTGTTGGTGTGTGAGCTAGACACCGAAGAATATGCTTCATAGCCTTATGGTTTGATTCCTTCGGTGTAGCTTGAAATCGGGCACACATGCAAACACTAAGCATTATATCGCCTAGATGCACATAAGTACAATAAAGAACCAATCATGGAGCGGTATACCTTATGATCGAAGTCAATACCATTTTCTTCAGTGCACAGATGGCCATTTGTGGGCATAGGTATTTTGACGCCTTTGCAATCTTGCATGCCGAATTTCCTCAGTACATCCTTGAGGTATTTCTCCTGAGATATGAATATGCCATTGCGTTGTTGACGAATTTGAAGACCTAAGAACAATTTCAACTCTCCCATCATAGACATTTGATATTATTCACTCATCATATAGGCTAATTCATCACTATAACGTTGGTCAGTACATCCAAAGATAATATCATCAACATATATTTGGCACACAAACAGTTCACCATCATAAGATTTAGTGAAAAGAGTAGGGTCGAGTGAACCGGGTTTGAAGCCTTTCTTCATGAGGAATTCCTTCAAAGTATCATACCACGCCCGAGGGGCCTGCTTGAGGCCATAGAGGGCCTTATTGAGTCTGAAGACTTTGTCAGGATTCTATGGATCTTCAAAACCTGGGGGTTGAGCAACAGATACTTCTTCCTCAAGCTTACCATTGAGGAATGCACTTTTCACATCCATTTGATATAAAGTGATATCATGATGGTTAGCATAAGCAAGTAATATGCGAATAGCCTCAAGTCTAGCAACAGGTGCAAAAGTTTCATCGAAATCTATTCCTTCAACCTGTGTGTAGCCTTGAGCTACAAGTCGTGCCTTATTCCTCACCACAAGGCCATTTTCATATTGCTTGTTGCGGTAGACCCACTTTGTGCCAATGATATTGTGCTTGCGAGGACCTGGACGTTTGACCAGTTCCCAGACGTTGTTGAGCTCGAAGTGATGTAATTCTTATTGCATGGCCTGAATCCATTCAAGCTCCAGGAATGCTTCATCTACCTTAGTGGGCTCTGTGATAGAGACAAAAGCATAGTGCCCACAAAAGTTAGATAAATGTGAAGCTTTTGAGCGTGTGAGAGGACCTGGTGCTCTAATGTCATCGATGATCTTCTCCACTTGCACTTCTTTTGCAACGCGAGGATGAGCTGGTGGTCGTTGAGGAATTTGATCATCATTTTCTTCAGCACCATTTTCTTCAGCATTTTCCTCAGGTGCATCAGCTCGACGTTCTTCACGTTCTGGAATGAATTCTTCAGCAGATTCTTCGGTAGGAATGACATCCTCAGTAGCCTTGAACTTGGTAGAATCCTCAGGTGCTGGTTCATCTATCACAGAAGGTAGGTGCTCTCTTTGCGAGCCGTTAGTTTCATCGAACCGCACATCTACAGTTTCAACAACCTTGTGAAGAATGTTGTTGAAGACTCTGTAGGTGTCACTACAAAAAAAGACACATCCGTGACATTTTGGGCCGAACGAAAAAAATCCTGTCATACATATGACACTTCTATGACGATAATTGTGACAGAACCCGGTAACATCATAGATGTGGTGGGCTCCTACTTCTATGACAAAAAATCATGACAGAAAATGGGCTTTTCGTCCTGGGTGGGCCGGAGACGCAGCTGCATGACATTCTTTGGGCTGTCCATGACGGAAAAAACCGTGGTAGAAGCGAGGGGGAGGAAAATTTCGGGGAGTTGCCGGTTACGGTGGGAGGTCGGGGGCCGAGCGATGCGCGTTTCTCTCATACACGTACGCGCGTGTGTGCGAGGCGTTGGCTCTAACTGAACCCGAGCGAGGCGTTGGGCTCTAACTGAACCCGAGCGACAGACCGCAGTTACGCTGCATCGAACCCGAGCGATCGATCGATGGCTGTTAACTGAACCCGATCGAGCAATTCCTTCGCTACTGCTGCTAACTGAAGCCGATCGATGCTGCCTCTGGGATGAACAGTGAGCGTTGCGGCCTTGCGGGGGGGTTTGGATGAACAGTGAGCGGTGGGGTTTGCCTCTGGATGAAGAGGACCCCATGGTGTGGAGGGCTGGATGAACAGTAGACGGTGGAGGGGTGGCCATGGGGCGGTGGTTGAACAGAACCCCGTGGTGTGGAGGGCTGGATGAACAGTTGACGGTGGAGGGGTGCTCGTGGAGGGGTGGTTGAACAGTAGCCGGTGGAGAAGCGCGCGGTGGAGGCTGGATGAACAAGAGCCCGTGGAGGCTGGAGGAGGTCGACGGTAGCCCGTGGAGGCTGGAGGACGTCGACGGTGGAGATGAACAATATCTGTGGAGTCCCGTTTTGCAGTACGCCACACCCCTCCCGATGAACAGGATCCCCGTTTCGACCGTAGGAGGTCCGTTTCGTTTTGCGGTACGCCACACCCTCCCGATCAACAGGACCCCGATTCGACCGTAGGAGGTCCGTTTAAATCCGTTTGTGGTACGCCACACCCTCCCGATCAACAGGACCCCGTTTCGACCGTAGGAGGTCCGTTTCCTCCGCTTTTGCGGTACGCCACACCCTCCCGATCAACAGGACCCCGTTTGAACGTGGCGGTCGAACACAAGGCCGTTCCCTCCGCTTCTGCGATACGCCAGCCTCGTTTCCATCGCCTGTTCCGTCCAAGCCGGTTGGCTCCCACGCATTCCGTTGCCTCCCGATGAACACGACGCATTCCGTTGCCTCCCCATGAACACGACGCATTCCGTTGCCTCCCCATGAACACGACGACGACGCTGTTTCTCCATTCCGACCCAGCCATGTACACGAGCCCTCGCCGTACGTATGCGCGAGTAGGCGTTCGAGACCCTGCCCGTATGTACGTACGTGGTCGTATTTTCTTTCTTGCACCACGGCGTTATGCGTGCGTGTACATGCTACGTGCGTGCCTCTACTACGACACGTGCGCGCCTCTACAACGACCAGTATGTACGTTCACATTCGCGACCAGAATGACAACGCTACGTACGCTTCGACCAGGTGGGTCCCGACTGTCAAGCACTTCCTTGCGTGCGAAAATGTAGCTGGTGGGTCCCAGCAGTCACAGGGGCGAATCGTAATTTTTTTTGCCCAGACGCACTTCCTTTGCGTGCAAAGATGTAGCTGGTAGGTCCCAGCAGTCAGGGGGGTGAATTGTTTTTTTTGCTCGGACGCACTTCCTTGCGTGCGAAGATGTAGCTGGTGGGTCCCATCAGTCAGGGGGGTGAATCTTTTTTTCTTGCCCGGATGCACTTCCTTGCGTGCAAAGATGTAGCTGGTGGGTCCCAGCAGTCAGGGGGAAACATTTTTTTGCGAAATACGGTGGCCCGTCCGATGGGTCCCCGCTGTTAGGTGGAGGACTCATTATTTTGCGCGTAATAAGGAGGCACTTCCTTGCTGCGGCCGTGGACCCGGTGTCGGCCTCTCCACGTCTGATCCACGCCGATGGAAGTTGTTCCTTGACCACGTTGACCACGCCATGCCGAGAGCACCACGGCAAAGGACGACGACGGGCCTAGGAAGGGGACGACTTCGGAGCCGGGAAGACGCAGCGATGGATGCCCACGCGAAGAGGAGTACGAGGGTTCACCGTTCACCAAGGTGTGAGGTCTTTGTCGCCGCCGCAGAATAACAAGGGGTGTGGGTGAGTAGTGGGATGGCCTGGCCAGCGGTGGGAGTAGTAGGGGGCGGTGAGGCCTCCGCGGCATCACAGCTGGCCACGGTAGGCAGGAGCACGCGGCACGACCGGCGCTGGTTTGTGCGGCTGGAGCAAGAAGACCAGAGGTTGAAGAAGCACTACGACCGTTGGATGAACATCGTACGGTAACAGGAGCTAGAATCGTTCATATTGACTAAGTTGACAAAGCCCTCCGTCCCGTCAACTTGGTAGGCCCTAAGTCAGCCTCCCACTATGCTAGGTTCCAGCTTGCAGGGGGAGTATTCATTTTTTATGCGTAATAAGGAGGCACTTCCTTGCGTGCGAAGATAGCTGGTGGGTCCGACATGTCAGCGGGGGGCATGTTTTTTTCACGAAATACAGAGGCCCTTCCGGTGGGTCCCAGATGTCAGGTGGAGGAATCATGTTTTTGCGCATAATAAGGAGGCATTTCCTTGTGTGCAGCTGTGGACCCAGTTGTTAGCCTCTCCACGCACAGTCTACTTCCGATGGTGTCGTTCGTTGACCACGTTGACCACGCCGTGCCGAGCGCATCCAAGGTGGTGGACGACGGCGAGGCCCCGGACAGCAACGAGCCGGAGATGGGAAGATGCGGGAGTAGAGTCGCAGACGGAGAGGTGTACGAGGGTTAACTGGTTCTAGTGCGGTGTGGTTCGGCAGTCGGTGGAGAAGAACAGGAGGTGTGGAGGGGTGGAGGGATGGCCTAGCCAACGGTGGAGTAGCGCTTCATAGCGAAGCGTGCTAAGCAGAGCTGCTAGCAGCAGGCGGAGGTGGTCCCGGCGGCTGGAGGAAGAAGACGAAAGATTGAAGATGGATGCCAGTCGTTGGATGTAAATCCAACCGCTAACATGTCAAAATCATTTGTTGACTAAATTGACAACGACTTGCGTTGGCTTCGACCTATTGGCCCACATTTCAGCCTCCAAAAATGTGGCACGTATTCAACCCATTTTTCAGAATTTACAGTCTTTTTTTTGCGCGGTAGAATTTATAGTCAATTTGATCTTTTTTTTAATTACAGCCATTAGCTGGGCTGGGTGAACAAATAATGTAGCGTCCATGCGGCCCATTTATTTTATTTCCTAAAAAGTTACAGGCCATTTGCACTTTCTCGAAATACACGATTTTGCTGGGCTGATTCTAATTATAATGTTGGGTTGGGCCAGCAATGTTATCAAAAAATAAAAAGGGGCTGAGCATTTTGTTATAAATATATTTAAATAATAAGTGATATTATTACATTCGTCCTTAAATCTTACCAAGCTTTTGTACACAATCACTAGGATTTTCGTGCCAAAACAATCCAGGATTTTATTTGTTAAGAAATTATTTTTATAAGTTAATAAGATGTGGGATATTGTTTTCTTACATATGTAAGTATCTGTTAAATATATGATGACAATAAAAATAATATATAATAACATATAAAATAATTTAAATATATATAACTAGCACATATGCCCGTACGTTGTAACGGGATAATAAAATTACATGCCTCTAGCTCAATATAAAAATAAATCAAGACTCCCACATGACCGTATTCTCTAGTTCAGCATGGCACCCTTTAATTAGAGCCAAACCAATAGTTTCTGCTGTATTGGCACGTGCCCACAATTTCCTTCAATTATAATTAACCTGCATATTCTTTTTTTATTGGCATATGGACGCTATCATCATTAATAATTTATGGCGCCCCTTATTCTGAACAAGCCGACTTAGCTCGATGTGCCAGATGCAGAGAAGGCCCAGGATGGGAGTGATCGAACTCACAACCTTAAAGACCCGACCACATGTTGCTAGCCACTCAAACAAACACGTCCTGCTAACCAATGGTCAGCGTGAACATTAAAGAATATAATGCAACCTCCGCTTCAAAACATTTTTATTTATTTTTTTGATCTTTTTAGACATTGATTACTATCAACTGCCAAATATACTTGACAACATGAACAATTTTCCAAATTACGAACATTTTTTTGAAAATTCCGTACATTTTCAAAACCACGAACAAAATTTTGAACGGAACATTTGTTGAAATTCACAAACATTTCTTAAAAGCAAGAAAATTTTATAAAGTACGATATTTTTTTAATTTGTTTACAATTTTGGAAAATGCGAACATATTTTGAACATATACAAGAAATTTAGAAAATATGTCTTTTAATGCAAAAAACATTTTCAACTTTTTCAACATATAACTAAAAGAAGAATATTTCTCAAATTTGTAACATTTTTAAATCTTCAAAAAAATTGGTAAAAACACAAATATTTTTTCAAAAAATTGGAATAATTTTTAAAATTCGGGATGACAAAAAATTTAACATTGTAAACATTTATATAAACGAACAAAATTTTGGAATTCATAACATGAACTACCGAATATAATTGGCAACGTGAATTTTTTTCCAAATTACGAACAATTTTTTTGAAAATTCCATAGATTTTAAGACAAAGATAGAACAAAAAATTTGAACGGAACATTTCCTGAAATTCACATAAATTTCTTAAAACACGAACCTTTACAAAAAAATACGATTATTTTTTAAGTTGTGAACAATTTTTGAAAATGGAAACATGTTTTGAAAATTCAGAAGAATTTTGGAAAATGTGTTTGTTTAATGCAAACATTATTTTAAATTTTTGCACATATCGCTAAAACAAAATATTTTTCGGGTATGAAACATTTGTCAAATGATTTTTTTTAATCTTGCTTTTTCTTAAATATGAACATTTTTAAAAAATGGGAGTATTTTACAAATTTTAAATATGAAAAATTATCGGCATGACAAAAGAAATCCAAACATTTTTTAGAATAGGAACACATTTTTTAATTCGTAACATTTTACGAAATTTTGAATAAAAGTTCAAAGTGCAAACATTTTATGAAAATTTCGAATTTCGAGAAAAAAAGTGAAAAGTAGACATAGAATGGGAATAATAAAAAAACAGGAACTACAAAGAGAAAGAAACCGAAAAAGAAAAATTAGAACAGAACACAAACAAAAATGGGCCGCCGAGTCTTGGGCGCCCTGTGCGTAACTGAACTATTTGTCGCCTTGTGCGGGAAATATGATTTTTATTGCTGCGTGGGCAGGGAAAACTGGGCTGAGTTTACTGGGCCATAGCTCGCGCGGCCCACGCACGTAATTCTGCAAAATCGTTTTTCCTTTGCTAATGCATTTACCTAAAAAAGTTTAGTACCACCTCGGATAGGAAAAAAAACTTTTAATGGTGAACGGATGAAAAAATTGAAGAAACGCACCTTGCTTTATTAGTAGGTATAGATATAGTTAGAAGGGAAACATAAGTTGGACCTGGCGTTCCTATTCTTATATAGAAAAATAGAACAGACCTCTGCGTTTTCTTCAAAAAAATACATAAATTGGGCTGCCAAAAATAAAACCTCAGATGGGAGGTCCATAGGCCGGTCGATACATGACTGCCCTAAGAAAATACAAACAGGCCTATGGACCTCCCATCCGATGTCGTGGGATGCGCATGTTAAAAATGAAAGCCTAGATGGGGCAGCCCAAAACCACGTCCAACACTTGCCAAAACTTCGTCCCTCGTTTTCTCTGTGTTTTGCACGCTCGACGTTGTGTGGGCATTTTGACTGTGCATCATATGAAGATGTGCTATGCATGAATGTTGATCAGCATGATGTTAACTGGCTGGTAGTTCCATTTTCGACCATGAATAAAACTTCCAACATGATGTTAACCCTGTTTGAAAAGGCCGTAAAGTTAATATAAATGGTCTGCCTCTAAAAGTTGCAGTTTCTTATCTGGCCCGAACTTGCGATTTCTTATCTCAAACTGAAACTTGCGCTTTCTTCTCTCGAGAATCACATTGTCTGCACTTTTATACTCCTATGAAACTACATTTTAAGTGCTAAAATAGATCTCTAGAATTCATACAAGATACTTCATATGCTCAATACTGCAAATCTGAAATTCAAAAGACATTCATATCTGAAAGTACTCTCAAAATACACAACACAAAACATAATTCACAACCTGCAACATCGACAACCCTAAGCTCCTCCTGACAATTCACAACATGCCCGACTATTGGGCTGGGGGGCAGCCCCCTCCTATTCCTCGGCGGCAGACAGCCACCCCGTGAGACGATGTGAACGGCGAGGGAGACGATGGCGGGGAAGCGTCGTCGAGCCAACTACTTTTCTCCTCTTGCAGTTGGGTTCGGTCGATGAAGACTCCACCGGCTCGCTCTGGCAGGACACCCTCACAAACGGCACTCAGAGATGCTCGATCCTTCAATCTCGGTGGATGCTCCATCCGGGATCGATACTCCCACCACCGCTCCCTCATGATCAGATTCGGTGAATCTGTTTGCTCCATGGCCTGAGGAGCAGCTCTATGTACTCGTGGCGACTCCATCCGGGAGTATCACCGCCTTTTCGCTCTGTTGCAGATATTTGGCCATGGATGTCGCCGTCGCCGCTTAGTTGGTCCTTGTTGTCAAACCAAGACTGTATCTCCAACATCCTAGCTAGCTTCACAGGTCGCCGCTTATGCATCCTCACGTATCGGTTGTACTCCTCCATCGATCTACTTCTCCAGAGCACCTTCACTCGCCGGCGGTGGTTTTTGAATGGAAGAGGAGAGGAGCAGCGCTGGTTTTGGATTAGAAAGGGCAAGGAGCGACACTGGTTTTGGACTGGAACAGGAGAGGAGGGGCGGTTGTTTTGAAATGGACGAGGAGAGGAGCGGCGCTGGATTTAGATTGGAACAGGAGAGGAGCGGCGGTGGTTTAAGAGGAGAAGAGCGGAAGAGCGGCGCTGGTCTTGGAAGTATTTTTTTGTTGTTTTGCGTATTTTAGGTCAAAGATTGACCATGTACTGTATTTGACAAGCAAAATGTGAATGCATGTCACCAAAAATTGTATCGTTTGGTTCAGATTCTGAATGTACTTTCAAATTATATTATTTTTGCAATGTATAACATATATTTTATGTCACGAAAATCATGGTCAATTATGACCCAGAATAAAAGGGAGACTAGTTAATGTGGGGTCGCTTTCTTAATTGAAGGGTAAATTGATTTTGATTTTGATCCAGTCATAGCGCGCCGGCCCTCTCGCCCAATCCTAAATCGCTGCCGCACGCTCCTCTCCCTCTTCTCCATTGCAAAACCACCTCCTCTCCTCTCCATCACCTCGATTCCAAAACCACCGTCTCGCCTCTCCCTCTTCTGATCTTCTCCATTGCAAAACCACCTCCTCTCCTCTCCATCATCTCCATTCCAAAACCACCGTCTCGCCTCTCCCTCTTCTCAAATTCTCCAAAGCAAAAACACCTCCACTCCTCACCATCAACACCATTCCAAAACCACCGTCTCGCCTCTCACTCTTCTCTATTGCAAGACCACCGCCTCCTCCCATCTTCCAAAGCTAGCACCGACCACTCGAAGCGACATCTGTGGAGAGGATGCAGCAATGAATCGAGCAGATCGCCGTGGCGACTGTGCAAAGTTAGCTGAGTTGAAGGAGATCCTTAGTTGGTTTGACCATGAGTGGGAGATTCGAGGACGATGCAGGCCATATGGCAATGTATGCGAAAGAGCGAGACGGCGGCGATGAGGGCGGCGATGTACATGTACTCCTCGGCGGCGGTCACGCCTCAGTCCTCCGAGTTCATCGAGTATCTCCTCTGGGCGATGGAGCAGACAGATTCGCCTGAGGCGACAGTCAGGCGGAGGTGGTGGGCGTACAGGTCGAAGGTCGAGCACCCAGAGGATAACGAATCGATCGAGTATGGTGTGCCGTTCGTGAGGGTGCAGATCCAGCCGGAGCCACATGAGTATTCGTTCTCCCACCGCAAGAGGAGGCCGGATGGCGCGACGTCGCTTCCCCGCCGTTCTCCACGGTTCCCTCGATGCTCGCCTCGTTTCAACGGCGGCGGTAGGGTTTAAGGTAAGCTTCACACTAACCTAATCTTCCACCTGCTCATGCTTACAATCAGAGTGACAGCTAATGAAAATCATGCTTACAACCAATCTCCGAGTACTACGCTAATCACCCTAAAATAGCTCTGGACCTTTGGTCAAAGTTGTGACACAGTGTACAAATAAAGAAAAATAGATTGGTGCTTCTTTCAGAAAAGAGTACTCCCTAGAAAACTGCCAATATAAGCTACTAGTATTTGGTTAGAGGATTTGCTGCCGAGAAAGATCCGTCCACGAGAGCGCCACACATCCCAATCGGTGGTGGTGGTTGCCAATGCGTGCATGCAGCATGGTTGGTGTCGGTAATTTTTACTTGGCACACCTCGCACTCTGCATATATGCCGGTTCCATACGTACATTTGTGCATTTCCACCAAAATGCAGCTGAATAACCCTGTCTGCACAGATAACGAAAAAGCGTGATTACATTATAGTGGCACTAGTTGATGAAACACACAAAATAAATAGAAGAAAATATTGCGATAGTATCATAGTATGCCATGTCATGAGGGCGAGATGGGCCCCGCGACGCCTCATACGGCACGCCTCATATCGACATCGCCCCAAGTCTCCCAGAGATACACCTTACGCTTGATGAACATCGGTGTACATCGGTAGTACAAGGAGGCGCTTTGAGACATTCAAATCTCTATTTTTGTACATATCAACTAAAATTAAGCACCCCAGCTTTGTAAACGCTTAAACATTAACAATGGGACTAGTTGATGAAACATACTTTAACAAGGAGAAGCACTTTCTTTATCTACATTCGAAATGAAATGATAGAGATGACTCTCGCTCTATTTTAACTGTATTATTACTTCATTTTATCAGTGACACTAGGGTCGAAAGGTGTGGCAAACGAGGTGTACCGTAAGGCCGCAAGGATGGAGGCCGTGGGTGCTTAGATCGGGATGTCAAGCTGGATCTTTCACCACCAACATGGATGATTCAATTCATGGGACCTTTTGGTGCAGTTCACCTAAAATGAAGCAATGTCCCGTGAGCTAGCAGCTTCTTCTTCAAATTTTTAAGAAAAGGGCTCCAGCCCGGTTCCATTTCCATCGAAAATCTAAACCCACAGAGCTTCTTCTTCATTAGTTGCAATAAAATTGAGCAACATCAAGGTTGGTTGTGAAGCTCCTGGAATGGTCAACTATATTTTGGATATCATTTGTGCAGTTCAACTAAGATCGAGCGTGAAATGTATATCTCTGTTTGCACAAAAAAGGTGGAAAGGAGGGTAACTAACAAGTGATGAAACATGCCTCAAATGAAAAGAAGCATGTTCCTTATCTGAATGGCAATCCTACAAGGACAGTAGCAATTTCTAAAACAGTGGCATTGCTAGATATTAGTGTGAGCATTAGGATTAACTATGACAACCATTAAATACGACATTACTTTGGGCACGGGAGAGTAGGCGGACCAGGACAGTTGCATTTCTAATGAAAAGAACCAACTTATCTTAATGGGAAATTTTAGCAGGACATGTAAAGAAGTGCCATTGATTCATATTACTGGAGGCATTACATTGAAAACAACATTGGTTTAACGTGTCCTTACTTTTTAACAAAGGTAATCGCTACATTTTACCAAATGACATTACTTAAGAGTGGCTCGGGGCAACAAACATCAGAACAGGATATCTGGGTTGGTCCCATTTTTGTGCGGTATAGCCACCTTATAATGTGTGTGGCTAGCAAATCTAGTGCGGTACTTACTCTGTTGACTTGTCCCCCAGTCCCCACTTTCTTTCCTTTTTCAACCAATAGATCCGGTTTATATTGAGTTTGTACTGCGTTTCCCTTTATTTCCCTATTAGACCTAGAGACCAGTTGGATAGCCAGTCTCTGGCACTTTTCGCCCCCATTATTTCCTCTTTCGACCAAGTCCTAGATTCAGGTAACAAATTCTCCCCCACCCCCACCCCCTTTCTTCCTTGTTTGAACCAAGTAGTACTAGATTCGAGTGCATGAACTAGTTTTACCTCTTAAACGTAAAAAATTAGGTGGTTTTCAAACAGCCGATCGATCCTATCTACGAGGGGGCCTGAGAAATAGTAAAAGATACAAATGCAGCGACGTCAGGAGCTCGGGAAGTAGAGCAAGGCTGGTTTCGAAGGAAGTTATACCTGATGGTCGCCGGGATGTCGCTAGGTGGGCGGCGGGACGCCGGATCTGCCCACACTACGGCAGCGAGGAAGAAGGGATTGGAGGCCCTCCCTCGCCAGCGGTGCTTGGGAGAGAACGGCAAGGCAGGCTGATCGGGACGCGCCCATCAGTGGGTAAGAGCCATCACCGAGGACGACCGCGTGAACGTTGCACCTTCTCACCTTCCCCGGCGGAGAGGATCCGGCTGGATCTGTGACCAGCGGTGAGCAGAGAGAGAGAGAGAGAGAGAGAGAGAGAGAGAGAGAGAGAGAGAGAGAGAGAGAGAGAGAGAGAGAGAAAGAGAGAGTTTGTGGTCACCGCTGTCGTGTTTAGATCTGGAGAGGCCGAGACAGTGTGAAGAGAGCAACGCTAGCAAGCAAGCGCGGAGGCTACTGCCTATATAGTGGAGTAGTACTAGTTTTCTTTTGTCTACCGGAGCCGGCTTGACCTCGTCAATGACTGTCAGTAGTCTTCATGCACGTGGCCCGGAGGCGCAGTTGTCGTTATTTTTATCTGAAGCGCCGGATTATAACATATAACACGAAAAAAATGCCACATGACAAGAAATCATAACCTCACTGCCCAAGACAACATGAATCCCGACGGACAAACTAGACGAGGAACAAAACTCAAATTAAAGATAAACTCGTAGAAAAGGGGTCCGTCGATAGATGTCCTAATTAACATAGCCGGCTTGACCTAGATGGTAGCCGAGTAGTCACCGCTCGTGCATGTGCCCCCAATGACTAGCCCAACTCGCTTGTCGCTGTTTAACCCTCGCAGTGATCCGAAGCACATGACACCTAATTTTGCGAGATGACAAGAAACCTTTTTTTAGATTTCTCACCACAACTACAGCCATGTACAACACAACCTGCACAACATGTAGACGATAGCCAATCTAGGCGTGTCTGCTGGAGTCTGGTCACATGCATGGACGAACTGATCTTCCGTGTCTTGCACGGATCGTCCAGGCACCAACGTAGTACTACAACACTTCTCTAGTACTATCGCTCGTCTCCCTCTTCTATTAAGTCACCCGACTTGCGGGCCGGGAGTGTGCCTATGGTCGGTTCTCAATTGCTGTCCCACATGTGTGTGCGAACGCAATTTGACGCTGCTCCATTCGGAGAGCAGCGTGCAATCGACCGACCGTCTGGGGTGCGACGCGAACGCGACGGGCGTGCTGTATACTCCGTACATGTGTACCACCGTTTTCTAGATGCTTTGCTCCATGGCGCGAGCGCAATCCATGGATACAAAATTAGTATACTGTATACTATTTAAAAGTCGAGGGCGGGGCTTTTCCTGCGCAGTAGGCGGCGGGGCAGTTCCGCCTAGTCGGTTCGACAGAGACGCGAGAAGACGAGGGAGTAGGCTGCTGCAAACGTAGGGCTGTGTGATTTGACAATGAGTTACTGCTGGACAGGTGGGCCCCCGTGATTTGACTTGCCATTATCATTTTAATCAAGGCGCCACGACCGGGCGTGAGTCTCCGATTCTGACCACCTCCATACAGGTGCCTCTCCCAATGCTCCACCATGTAGTAGAGGTTGGCTCTTGCATGAGAGCCTACTTCTCCACTTTTTCCTTGCCTCTCTTTCCTCCACATATGCAAAATGCCATGTAAAGCGCACTATTGTACTTACTTGTTCCTCTGGTGCTTAAGCTTGCCACATAGGCATAAAGTCTGATGTGGCAAGTTAATCAAGAAGAGAGAGACTAGTTTGGTGACCCAAGGAAGAAACGGTGCTAAGCCGTGTACCTAGGTGAAAAGACAATTTTGAGTCTATAGCTAATTAAATGAAGCAAACTTAGCAACACCATTTCATTGGAAGAGGTCACTCCTTGGCAAATGCAATAAATACTTGTACTCCCTGTGTTCCATAATATAAGAACGTTTTTGGCACTACACTAGTGTCAAAAACGTTCTTATATTATGGGACGGAGGGAGTACGAAGATATTGATAGAGGGGAGTAAAAATATATACAGTTCTAGCCAACCGTATAGCTAACCTTGTTGTAGTATGAGTGACTAAGTGATGACTATGTATGACATGCCAACATCGGATAGCCTAACGCACCATGTTAAATCTCCATATGACCGCTGCAGGCAACGCGACGGTCGTGGTAGGTGCGACCATGATACGGGGTGCTGGCAACCCTTGGATCTAAGATCAAACAATCGCATGCTAAGTTGCTGAAAATTTGCAGAATAACCCTCCCGCGGCAACCGGCAAATTTCCTCCCGCGGGCCGGAGTAGGTTTCTCGGTTTGCATGCGGGTTTAATGGAGGCGAGGAGGCGTGTTCAGCCGGGCGTGCAGTGGATGGCGCAGTACTATTCGTTTTGACAACTACAACTAGTATATTATAAAAAACAAAGAAGAGTAGTAGAGATAGAGATAAGAATAGAGACTAGGGAGGAGCACCATCTACTGCTTCGTGGGCTACTCCTGCGCTCCATTCGGCGGCCACAACGCCCCCTACAGCCACTCCCTCCTGCGTTCCATTCGGCGGCGCTGTTGACATTTGGGGAGCGCACTCTCGCGACTGCTAGCAGCCACGACTTCACGAACGATTTACTTCTTCCCGACCTCGGCAACCTCTTCCTCAACGACATGGGCAACAACCTCAACGCCAATGGTGCTGCTCCCATTGCACCGTATGTGTTTCTGTCCTTCCTGTTCGAAATCGTGGTAGAATTCATGTTTCTACTCTGTGTCCTAGACTCAATCTGTTCATCTACTATGCTAGTCTGCATGATTAGTTTAATCTATGTTATAGCCGTCATGATTTATTTTGTAGTAAATCTCGTAGTAACTTGCTCATATATTCAACTGGCGGAACGTCCCCTACAGCCACTCCCGTTTCATGGACGGCCTGGTCGATGCCTCCAAGGAGCCCTTCGTCTACTGCTATGAGTGCCTGGTGCCGTTTTGGGGCTCGCTGGCGGACATTGTGCATCACTTGACGCAGGCGTGTGGCGGTCGCTACTGGCCCTTGGCGAAGAACATCAAGTACGAGACGTGCTACCCATTCACCGTGCCGGAGTCGCTGGAGGATCAGCGCCGCCTGCTAGTCTCGAAGGAGGACGGCAGCGTCTTCCTCTTGATCGTGGCCACCGGCGAGGCCCGCGCAGGCCGCCGCCACATCTCTGTAGTGTGCGTCAGGGGCGACGCCGCTGACGCTGACACTGACACGAGGCCGATGTATGGGTGCGTGCTCACTATTACTACCCCTCGGAGGTCCGTGGGCGGCGACACTGGCTACGTCAAGCTGACTTGGACTCTGCCGAGCTGGGACCTTCCCGCCGATGTGGACATGGAAGACGCATGGTATTATTTGACCCCAACAATGTGCATGGGGACTCCAAGGAGGTTCACCTGGACATATGCATTACTAAGTTAAATGTTGATCATTAGTCTTCGCTCAATGTAATCCGTTGTCTAGGCATGTGGAGACTTCCATGCATGATCTTGCTCTATTGGAGTATCGTGCATGAATAAAAGTGTATCCATTTATGGTTTAGTCTAGAATCTTCCATGTATGAATTTTTACTACAGTACCGGTGAAAGACTTATGATGAACCATTTCCTGCAAAGCACAATAAGAGTTATTTCTTCACAAGTTTTGGATGCAGGTTGAACAGTTGAACGCTTTTGTTTGCAAAAGATACTTTTTATCTATTTCACCCGGATGTTTCTGAGCTCTAGAGATGAAATAATATCCGAAGAAACCTATCGATACCTGTTACAGTGAGATGACCCCCACATCCTTTGTCAAAATAAACAACACCCCGATCAATGCATTTCACTCTTCCGTGCAACGGACGGGCACTACACTAGTGTAAAAAACATACTTATATTATGGGACGGAGAAAGTACGAAGAAATAGATAGAGAGGAGTAAAAAAATACACTTATAGCCAACCTTGTTGTAGTATGAGTGACTAAGTGATGACTATGTATGACATGCCAACATCGGATAGCCTAACGCACCGTGTTAAATCTCCATAGTAGCGACCGCCATGAGCGACGCGACGGTCGTGGTAGGCGCGACCATGATACGGGCTGCTGGCAGCCCTTGGATCTGAGATAAAACGATCGCATGCTAAGTTGCTAAAAATTTGCAAAATAACCCTCCAGGATAGGATATTCACCAATAGGTCTAGAATCACGCCATGCAACCGTTCGATCTCAGATCCAAGGGCTCTCGAAAGCCCGTATCATGGGAGAATGGAAAGCCACTACCCTGTCGTTCGCACGCTGGCGGTTCGCTCCTACTCGTCCCCGCACATCCTTTAATACTATGGTGGTTCGCTCCTAGTCGTCCCGTCCATTCACATTACGGCAGTTCCACTAATCCTAACCCTCCTCCCAAATCCATGGCGTCCCAAATCTCCCCGATCGGCGGTGAGTACAAGGTCAGAACCATCACCGACGATGAGTTCGACGTCATCTACACCCGTTCTTCCGCGACGGTGAAAGGATGTCTTTCTCGCTTCCGATGCATGTTCGAAGACTCAGATGAGGAGTGGGTCGCTAGGCTAGATGTTGAGTACACCACAGTCCTGGGACGAGAGTAGGATCTAAAGGACGAAGAGAGGAAGAAGCCCGCCGTGATCCAGGTTTGCGTGCATGACTTATGCTTGGTCTACCACATTTGCCATGTCGACGTTGAGTGCCAGGATTTTAAGGACTTCCTCGAGAGCAACCTAGTCAAATTCACATCAGTAGACTTTGGTAACGATAAAGAAGTCCTGCGTCGGATAGGCCTCATTGTAGGCAACACCTTCGACCTCCAAAAGAATCGGCCGGTGTCCTCTCGTCGACCTTCAATGTCGACTGGCAGGAGCCATGGTTCATCCTTCAGACGGTAAACCGGAGAAACCTCCATACACGCTTTCATCGTCATGCATGGCAGCGGAATGTACTAGATATAGACCACATCCACTACGCTGCAATGGATGGCTACCTTTGTTTCAATATCTACAAGGGTTGGATGAAGAGCAACAGCCAAGTTGGCGGTTCAAGCAAAGAAGTATCGGCCAAGAGGAAGAGGGACAAGGACGAAGTCGAGATGTGGACGAGGACTCCGAGTAAGGTGGCAGTGCCGTTGCTCCTGGTGGTTCTAATGCAATGTCTACCGGGATAGTTGCAAAGTTTAATTTCAGGTGTGCTTAATTTAATTTGAGGGGTGTGTTGTGCTGAGCCCCAGCAGAACTATGTTATGTTTCTTCTTGTTACTTTAACTCTTCAGTACGCACATACTAGTATTTCTTACATTTCATCTTTTAGTTGGTATAGTACTACCACTCGTTTCTTCACATTATATACATACAATATATATGGCCAACATCATATAGCCAGCAGTTTAGTTGTCAAAGAATTTCAGGTGCTTAGTTTTGTCAAAGAATTCTGTGGTGCTTAGTTTTATTTGAGGGGTGGGTTGTGCTGGACACCATTATTGTGACTAGCCTTTTTAATAGTACTATATGCATAATTTGGCGACCAGCGCTCTCTATATGTACCACCTTTTTTTTATTTCAAGTTTTGCTCCATGGCGCAATCCATCGATACTACTGCTGTACAAAAGTATACATTTTTTAAAAGGCTAGAGGACGGGGCAGTCTAGCTTGGTCGGTTTCACGAGAGGCGAGGGCCTTTATGATTTGATGGCTCATTACTGCTGGAAGGCGGGGCCTTGTGATTTGACTGCTCGTATAAATGCGCCGACGACCTAATCAAGGAGGAGCAAAGAACTGCAAGCGGTATACTCAAGTTTTCCACCGGAGTAGTAATCTTTGACGGAGCACCTAAACACGGCAACCCAGTGCCATATGGCGATAAAAAATGATCTAATTTGCTAGTCATCTCATTGTTAGCATTGTTCTATTCATTCCCTAAAAAAACCATTGTACTATTCATGCCTCGCAGAGAACGTGACACATGCGGCGAAACACCCGAAGCAAAAGATGAAACACAGCAGCAAAAGAAGAAGCAAGATTATCACCCCAAATGATCTAATTCGCCGCGGAGTCGTAACTGCTTCTTCATCGCCTCCACGACCTCCATCTCCTTGCGCTGCCTCCTCCGCCATCTTCTTCATTCTGTCCATGACGCGGATTTACGGACGCGAGCCTTCATCATCTGTTCCACGGCCGCATTACGTACCTTGACAGCAGCCGGGTGCTCGAGGTGGAGCTTCGCCAACTCCTCCTTCTGTTCCATGACGAGGGCCTGCAGCATCTTCATCGAGGAACTACTATTCTCATGCAGCTTCTTCCACCGGCGTTCTTCTCCTTCAACAGTCGATCTCGTGGGCGTAGCTTTGCCTTGTCCTCCTGAAGTCGCAGGATTTCGCCGGTCGCCTTCTTCTCCGAGGAAATGCTCTTCTTCAATAGCATCACCAAGCTGGCGGTCAACTCCCCCTGCTGATTGAGCTCAGCGGGCATGTCGTCAAGGCTCTCCTTCAGCAACTCCATCAAGCCTTGGAGGAACTCCTTCTGCTTATTGAGGTGCTTATTGAGCTGATCGGTCATGCCGTCGAGGGTTAACGACTCCAGCTCTGCCGGCTCGGCATGTTCGCCTCCGCGGCTAGGGCGCTCCTGGGAGGCATCGCCTGCCCGTGAAAGATCTTTCGAGGTCTCTGCGTGGCAGCGAGCCCTCTCATTTTTTTCCGCAGCCTTGGTTGCCGCTCCCTTGTTACGAGTAGTTCTCGACCTAGAGCTCTGCTCACCGGCCATGGCAACGACGGACGAAGAAGAAGCACTTATGAGGAGGAAAGGTAGAGTAATTTTCGGTTAGGTAGTTCCCCTTTTTATAACCTAAATACTAGCACTAGTACTAATACCTGCATTGTGGGGACACGTTCAGGTTTGGTACGTACTAGTAGGTGTGAGCAGGCTTTCGAATGTGATGGGAACAAGGTAAAGATTAATTGATGGTTTTGGTTTCGAGGCCCGAAACGGCTCTCGATGAGTTTAGCGGAACATAAATTTCAAGTACTACACTGCTCAAATGCGTAAATATTATGTTACTGTCAAAAATTGGCACAAAATACGAAGGAGACCAATGGAAGTACTACTTAGCAACCCACGATTTAACTTCTCGCATGCGCGCAGTTGAGTAATAATGTCTTTCTTCCGCCCTCACGTCCACTCAATTTGCATGCCCTGTATTAATTGACCATCAATGAAGTGAAGGACTTTACACACGTCAAATTATCACATGGGGTTGATCTTGGTACAAAATTGTGTACGCCTGTGTACCCGCGTGTGCGTGCGAGGGAATGAGTGCATGCGTGGCATGCGTGCACATCTTCGCTTCATGCATGTACCGCCAGTATGGCTCAGGGAGGACGAGTACATTCTTCTGGAACCAGCAGCACGTCACTGTGATCAATCCACGCAAGGAGGTCGCGACAACGCCTCCACATGTGCCACGTGGCTTCATGAACTGTAAGAGAGACACAGTGTAGCGTGCCATTGCTATTCTAATTTACGTTTTTGCACATACTCAAGTACTAGTAAGGTACACGTGCATTGCACGCATCAGATTTTGCAACCAAATTATGAATAAATACCACACTATAGCATGTAAGCTCTGAGTCATATATGCCCGATGTAGCCCTTCGTTTAATTCTTATAGTTCATCTCATTCAAAATCAATTAGAGGTTGCTTGGATACGTTTTAGTCCCATGACTAAAAGTAGTGAGACTAAAACATGCTAGCCTCATCCATGCTTGGATCCAAATACTAAGGAGACGAGCATTTATTATCCTCCAAACCCTCCAATCTAGAACTCGCCCATGTTAAAGAAGAGGAGTTAAATGAGGAGAGAGAGGACTAATCCACATTTAGTCTCAAGACTAGTTTTAGCCCCTCTTTAGTCAGGGGTGCTTGGAACTTTAGTCTCTTAAAGAGACTATTTTTAGTCAGACTAAAATAAGTCCCTTGGATCCAAGCACCCTCTTAGTTTTTATAAAAAAAGCTAAGAACGCGGGAATAGGAAAAACATGGGATTATAGTGGAATGTCGTCTTGAATCCTACAGGATTGTACGAGTGTTTGATTGTGCATGGAAAAACGCAGAATTCTTTCAAAGAGGTTTGAGTGGATGGGATGTTTCCTATGAAATCTAGTGCAAATGAATCATATGGAAAAATTCCTATGGTTTACAATCCTACTGAATCAAACAACCAAGATAGGAAAAATTCCTAATGATTAGAATCCTCCAAAATTCCTTTGAGAATCCTTTGAATCAAAGAAGCCCTTAATCTATTTTATGATTCATGGAATTGTGCGTTGTAAAGCATAAAGTAAAAACAAATAATGGCAATTCAACTAGAAAAAAAGTTTGGGCAGTTATGATATGGAAGATTCTAGAACAAAAGAGAACCACTTTGTTTTGAGGTTTGTGCATTATGCTTAAGTTCAACCATGGAGTCTACTAGATTGTACATGTGGCAAAATCCGGTGGGGGGCTAGAAGATGGTGCGAGGGGCCGAGTGGAGGGAGACTATGAAGGAATGCACAAGTGCGAGATCGATATGTAGAGAGAGGGGCGAACACGGCGCTTGTTGTTACGTGAAAGGGCGGAGCCATGAAAAATAAATGAGCTAGGGGCCAAGCATTGCTAATCCTTTACGAGGAGGGTGAATTAATGAAATTAAACCTTTTTTAGCAGCAATTGTCTAATGATCGCATTCATATTAGCCTCGATATATAGTGATGTTAGGGGCAGGGCCTCATCGCCTGTCTTCGCCATTGTGCACGCGTCGAGAGATGAAGCGGAAGGCATGGATGATGAGAGGGGGACGTTGGATATATAATTAATGTGGGTGTATTAGCTATATATGTTAATCCTATATAGAGAGGTATAGATTGATCGATGTGGACGTGGGAAAGAGGGTGAGACCTCATTGGATATATCGATTGATCGGTTTGTGTGGAAAACTATGAAAGACCTAGCTATATACACACATACATAGAGGAACATCGATCGTTGCGCATGCACGCGTGAGAGATAAAGAATGCCCGATATGATGGAGAGGGGGATGTGTGTGGGTGTGTGCCTTCATGGGAGACCGGCCAGAAGAAAAAGATTGCTTGCATGCGATGGATAATGCCGACTGGTAGTGTGTGTGCATGCATGCACGAGAGAAAGTTAGTGGTACAATTATAAAGAGAAGACTACTGTGTGGGTGTAAAAGAATAGGTGAGGTCATAATCAATGTAAAGTTGAATTCAAATATTTGAATAAGAGATCCTGATGTTTGAAACCCATGCATGCGTGAATATAACGGAGATCTGCGGTGTGGTTTGGAAACGAGCCTGTTGTAATGTATACACATTGAACAAGGTCAGACTGATTTGAATTTGAGATACCGATGGCAGACATCATTTGGCCACATCGCATCCGTGCATGGACATACTATTCTAATTGGAGATGATGGGCGGCTTCGCATCACATATCTATATCTATACCCCTATATATATATTATATATTATATTTTTTTTATATTGTGTGCGGGTGACTTTAACTTTGAAAGATGGTCGTTGGATGAGGCGAATCCGATGGTCCAAAGATGGCAAATTTGAGCACTATTGGCCGTTGGATATCATCTAAATTCCACCAGATTTCGCCACATGTATAATCTAGAAGACTCCATGGTTGAACTTAAGCATAATGCACAAACATCAAAACACAAGCACTTCTTATTTGTTCTAGAATCTTCCGTATCAGAATTGCCCAAATGTTTTTCTACATGATTTGCCATTATTTGTTTTTACTTTATGTCTTACAACGCACAATTCCATGAATCTTAAAATAGATTAGCTTTCTTATAAAAACTAGATGATTTTGAATGAAATGAACTATAAGAATTAAACAAACATCTACATCATGCATATATGACTCAAAGCTTGCATGCTATAATGTGGTATTTATTCATAATTTGGTTGCCAAATCTCATGCGTGCAATGCACGTGTACCTTACTCTAGTCTAAATGGTGTTTTTGTGTGTGTTGTGCGTGTTGAGGTGCAAATTGTCTTTTTTTGGTACACATTAAGCTTGTTCTTCCGGAATTTCAAGCCGCGCCTTGTTATGCCGAAAATTCAAGCTAGCGTCTCTATCTATCGTGCTGCGAAACTCCCGCCTCTTCAACCCGCGCCTTGTTAGTCCGAAATATTTAAGATATATCTTTGTCTCGTTGTGCTCCGACAACTCCCTCCATCTCAACCCGCGCCTTGCTATTTCGAAATTACAACGCGCGCGAAAACTCCCACCTCCTGTGAAATCCCGACAAGCGAAATGCCCGTGGTACCCCTGAACCGAAAGAACCACCTCAAATCGGTGGGGGGGTACTTTCATAACTTACCCCACATTTCATACAAGCGCGTCTCTAAGCCATGGTTCCCCACTGCCGTCCCATCCGCCCACCCATTCGTACACCGAGGCCGCGAAAACCCGTGACAAAACCCACACCCTGCTCCGTCCGCCACCCAGCCGGAGCCTCTTCCCCGACGACGTTGTCCACAGCAACACCTCGACGTCCCTCATTGATGACCCACAAGTATAGGGGATCTATCGTAGTCCTTTCGATAAGTAAGAGTGTCGAACCCAACGAGGAGCAGAAGGAAATGATAAGCGGTTTTCAGCAAGTTATTCTCTGCAAGTACTGAAATAAGTGGTAACAGATAGTTTTGTGATAAGATAAATTGTAACGAGCAACAAGTAACAAGAATAAATCAAGTGCAGCAAGGTGGCCCAATCCTTTTGTAGCAAAGGACAAGCCTGGACAAACTCTTATAATAGGAAAAGCGCTCCCGAGGACACATGGGAATATCGTCAAGCTAGTTTTCATCACGCTCATATGATTTGCGTTTGATACTTTGATAATTTGCTATGTGGGTGGACCAGAACTTGGGTGATGTTCTTACTTGAACAAGCATCCCACTTATGATTAACCTCTATTGCAAGCATCCTCAACTACTACAACAAAAGTATTAAGGTAAACCTAACCATAGCATGAAACATATGGATCCAAATCAGCCCCTTATGAAGCAACGCATAAACTAGGGTTTAAGCTTACATCACTCTAGCAACCCATCATCTACTTATTACTTCCCAATGCCTTCCTCTAGGCCCAAATAATGGTGAAGTGTTATGTACTCGACGTTCACATAACACCACTAGAGGCTAGACAACATATATCTCATCAAAATATCGAACGAATACCAAATTCACATGACTACTAATAGCGAGACTTCTCCCTTGTCCTCAGGAACAAACGTAACTACTCACAAAGAATATTCATGTTCATAATCAGAGGGGTAATAATATGCATGAAGGATTTGAACATATGATCTTCCACCAAATAAACCAACTAGCATCAACTACAAGGAGTAATCAACACTACTAGCAACCTACTAGCACCAATCCCGGACTTGGAGACAAGAATTGGATACAAGAGATGAACTAGGGTTTGGAGATGAGATGGTGCTGATGAAGATGTTTATGGAGATTGCCCTCTCCCGATGAGAGGAGCGTTGGTGATGATGATGACGATGATTTCCCTCCCGGAGGGAAGTGTCCCGGCAGTAACAGCTGCACGGAGCCCTAGATTGGTTCCGCCAAGGTTCCGCCTCGTGGCGTGAGTCTTGTCCCGAAAGGTTGCTTCCTATTTTTTCTTGACGAAAGACTTCATATAGGAGAAGATGGGCATCGGAGAGCCACCGTGGGGCCCACGAGGTAGGGGCGCGCCCCCACCCTCGTGAGCGGTGGTGTGGGCCCCTGGCCTTCATCTTTGGCTGACGATTTTTCTTTATTTATTTTAAGGTATTCCGTGGAGTATCAGGACTTTTGGAGTTGCGAGAATAGGCCTTCAATATTTGCTCCTTTTCCAGAATTCCGGTGCCGGCATTCTCCTCTTCATGTAAACCCTGTAAAATAAGAGAGAATAGCCATAAGTATTGTGACATAACGTGAAATAACCGCCCATAATGCGATAAATATCGATATAAAAGCATGATGCAAAATGGACGTATCAACTCCCCCAAGCTTAGACCTCGCTTGTCCTCGCTTAAAAGCCGATAACAATAAATATGTCCTCATGTTTAGAGGTAGAGGCGTCGATAAAAATAAAATACTGGACATGAAGGCATCATGATTATTTTCATAACAGCAACATATATAGATTTTGTCATATGATTACTTATGTTCAAGTGATGATCTTTTCACAAGCAAAGGTATGAATCAGAAACCTTATTGAGCTCCAACAAATTATAACCTCAGCCATTGAAGCAATTGCAATTTATCATAACATCGGAAAGAGTCTATGTCAGAGCTTAAAAGCAAGTCCACATATTCAACTATCACTTAGTCCTTCATAATTGCTAACACTCATGCAATACTTGTGGTTACGGAGTTTTAATCGGACACAGAGAAAGATAGGGGCTTATAGTTTTGCCCCGCGACCTTTTACCTCAAGGGTAATGTCAACAATAACAATTTATGCTCCCCTACATCCAATTAGATATATATATATATATATATATATATATATATATATATATATATATATATATATATATATATATATATATATATATCAGGTTCTTTCCAACATGCTGGGCTTGCCAAAGGATAAAATGAAAAAGGAAAGGTGAAGATCACCGTGACTCTTGCATAAGGTAGAAGGTAATAATAAAAGATAGGCCCTTCGCAGAGGGGAGCAGAGGTTGTCATGCGCGTTTAGGGTTGATGCACAAAATCTAAATGCAAAAGAACGTAACTTTATATTGCCCCTTGCATGTGGACCTTTATTATGCAGTCCGTCGCTTTTATTACTTCCACAACAAGTTCGCATAAAGCTTATTTCTCTGCACTAATAAGTCATGCATATTTAGAGAGCAATTTTTATTGCTTGCACCGATGACAACTTACTTGAAGGATCTTACTCAATCCGTAGGTAAATATGGTGGACTCTCATGGAAAAACTGGTTTAAGGGTATTTGGGAGCACAAGTAGTATCTCTACTTGGTGCTGAGAATGTGGCTAGCGTGAGGGGGAAAGGCAAGCTCAACACGTTAGAGGATCCATGACAACATACTTTATCTCAGATGTAAGAAAACATAACTCATTATGTTGTCTTCCTTGTCCAACCTCAAATCTTTAGCATGTCATATTTTAAGGAGTGTTCCCAAACATAAAAGATGTAAATGATAATATATCTATATGTGAAACCTCTCTTTCCTTATTATTTCCTATTAATTGCAACGATGATCAAGGCTATATTTGCCAACTCCCAACAACTTTTAATCATCATACTCTTTCTATGTGAAGTCATTACTCTCTACAAGATCAATATGAACTCTTTGTTTCTTTTTATTCTTTTCTTCTATTCACCCAAGATCATGGCAGAATAATCAAGCCCTTGACTCAACACTAATCTTTATTATATAGCTCACGGACTCGATTACATAGAGGGATCATAAAGCAAAAACTCAAAACTAGATCATGCCATAAACTTTATTCTACTAAATCAAGATACTACTAATAGGATCGAACTAAGAAAAATGGTAAAGATAGGAGTTATGATGGTGATACGATACCGGGGCACCTCCCCCAAGCTTGGCAGTTGCCAAGCGGAGTGCCCATACTCATGTGATTATGTCTCCTTTGCTGATGAAGAAGGTGGAAGTGTCGTCGATGATGCGGGCTTAGACTTCTTCCTTAATTTGCGCTTGAGAACGGCAGTTTGGTCCCTCAGATCATCAATCTCCCACTCCAGGGTTAATATCTTTTTGCAGAGGTCCTGCTTATTTTTCGGCAAGAGACAAAAAGGGATAAACTCGAACTTGGGTTTCTTTACCCTATAAGGGAGAATTGACTTCTTGAACTCCACGTGCATATCCCCAGGTTTAGGTAAGGGGGCTTCATCTTCATCTGAGCTCGACCCCTCCTTCCCCTTGGGTTCATAGTCCTCTTCTTCCTCCGTGGTCCAACCATCGTGTTCCACGTCTCCATAGACCTTGGGATTTTCTAAGTAATCATCCACATAGCTTTCTCCTTCCGAATCCTAGGAAGACATGTTGATCTAATCTGCAACGGAACAACTCAAAACGAAAACAGAGGATATTTGCGTGATACAGGAGCCAAAACCTTCGGGAGAATATATAATGAAGTTTTACCGACCAAAATACGTATTATGCAAGAAAACGGAGTCCGGAGGGCGCACGAGGAGCTCACGAGGTAGGGGGCGCGCCCAGGGGGGTAGGGCGCGCCCACCACCCTCGTGGGGCCCTCGTGTCCTTCCCGGACTGCCACTTATTTTTCTAAATATTCCAAAACAGAGAGATATTGCCTTAGAAATTGTTTTGGAGTCGGTTTACTTACCGTACCACATACGTATTCCTTTTCGAGTCCTAAAACGGTCGGGAGAGTGTCCCTTTATGTATTCCTTGAGTTACGGTTTCAATAATATTGGTTTCAACATTTATAGGATTACCTGAGATATAGTGTTTGATCCTTTGACCGTTTACCACCTTCGGATTTGTGCCTTCGAAGTTGTTGATTTTTATGGCACCGGAACGATAGACCTCCTCGATAACGTAAGGACCTTCCCATTTAGAGAGAAGTTATCCTGCAAAAAATCTTAAACGAGAGTTGTATAGCAATACATAATCACCTACATTAAACTCACGCTTTTGTATCCTTTTGTCATGCCATCTTTTAACCTTTTCTTTAAACAACTTAGCATTTTCATAAGCTTGGGTTCTCCATTCATCAAGTGAGCTAATGTCAAATAACCTTTTCTCACCGGCAAGTTTGAAATCATAGTTGAGCTCTTTAATAGCCCAATATGCCTTACGTTCTAGTTCGAGAGGTAAGTGACATGCTTTTCCATAAACCATTTTATACGGAGACATACCCATAGGATTTTTATATGCAGTTCTATATGCCCATAATGCATCATCAAGTTTCTTGGACCAATTCTTCCTAGACCTATTAACAGTCTTTTGCAAAATTAATTTGAGCCCTCTATTACTCAATTCTACTTGACGGCTAGACTGTGGGTGATAAGGAGATGCAATTCTATGATTAACATCATATTTAGCAAGCATTTTACGGAAAGCACCATGAATAAAGTGTGAACCACCATCAGTCATTAAATATCTAGGGACTCCAAACCTCGGAAAAATAACTTCCTTAAGCATTTTAATAGAAGTGTTATGATCAGCACTACTAGTTGGAATAGCTTCTACCCACTTAGTAACGTAATCAACAGCAACCAAAATATGTGTATATCCATTAGAGGCAGGAAAAGGTCCCATATAATCAAAGTCCCAAACATCAAATGGTTCAATAACAAGTGAATAATTCATAGGCATTTCTTGACGTCTACTAATATTACCTATTCTTTGACATTCATCGCAAGACAAAACAAACTTACGGGCATCTTTGAAGAGAGTGGGCCAATAAAATCCGGATTGCAATACCTTATGTGCGGTTCTATCTCCAGCGTGGTGTCCTCCATAAGCTTTGGAGTGACACTTGCGTAGGATCTGTTCCTACTCATGCTCAGGTACACAATGTCTAATAACACCATCTACTCCTTCTTTATAAAGACGTGGGTCATCCCAAAAGTAATGTCGCAAATCATAGAAAAACTTTTTCTTTTGCTGGTAAGTGAAGCTAGGTGGTATAAATTTAACAACAATATAATTAGCATAATCAGCATACCATGGAGTGCTACGAGAAGTGCTTATGACATTTAGTTGTTCATCAGGAAAGCTATCATCAATAGGTAGTGGGTCATCAAGAACATCCTCTAACCTAGATAAGTTATCGGCAACGGGGTTCTTAGCTCCTTTTCTATCAACAATATGCAAATCAAATTCTTGTAGCAAGAGAACCCATCTAATAAGTTTAGGCTTTGCATCTTTCTTTTCCATAAGATATTTAATAGCAGCATGATCAGTGTGAATAGTTACTTTAGAATCAACAATATATGGTCTGAATTTATCACAAGCAAATACAACTGCTAAAAGTTCCTTTTCGGTAGTAGCATAATTTCTTTGAGCATTGTCTACAGTCTTACTAGCATAATGGATAACATTTAATTTCTTATCAACTCTTTGCCCTAGAACAACACCTACAGCATAATCACTAGCATCACACATAATTTCAAAGGGTAAATTCCAATCAGATGGCTGAACAATAGGTGCAGAGACTAATGCTTTCTTAAGTATTTCAAATGCTTCTACACAATCATCATCAAAGACAAATGCTACATCTTTTTGTAATAAATTAGTCAGAGGCTGAGAAATTTTTGAGAAGTCCTTAATGAACCTCCTATAAAATCCGGCGTGACCAAGGAAACTTCTTATACCTTTGATGTCCTTGGGACATGGCATCTTTTCAATAGCATCAACCTTGGCTTTATCAACTTCAATACCTCTTTCAGAAACTTTGTGCCCCAAGACAATGCCTTCATTAACCATAAAGTGGAACTTTTCCCAATTCAAGACAAGATTAGTTTCTTCACATCTCTGCAAAACTCGATCAAGATCGCTCAAGCAATCACCAAAAGAGGAACCATAGACGGAAAAATCGTCCATGAAAACCTCACAAATTTTTTCACAAAAGTCAGAGAATATAGCCATCATGCATCTTTGAAAGGTAGCAGGTGCATTACATAGACCAAAAGGCATACGTCTATAAGCAAAAGTACCAAAAGGGCATGTAAAAGTAGTCTTTGATTGATCTTTAGCCGACACAGGTATTTGAGAGAAACCAGAATAACCATCTAGAAAGCAATAATGTGTATGTTTGCATAATCTTTCTAGCATTTGATCAATAAAAGGTAAGGGGTAATGATCTTTCTTAGTAGCTTTATTTAATTTGCGGAAATCAATTACCATCCTATAACCTGTGATAATTCTTTGAGGGGTCAACTCATTTTTATCATTAGGCACAACAGTAATACATCCCTTCTTAGGGACACAATGGACAGGACTTACCCACTGACTATCAGCAACGGGATAAATTATACCTGCCTCCAGAAGCTTGAGTATTTCTTTTCTTACCACTTCTTCCATTTTAGGATTCAAACGTCATTGAGGATCACGAACCGGTTTGGCATCCGCTTCCAAATTTATTTTATGTTGGCATAGAGTGGGACTAATGCCCTTAAGATCATCAAGAGTATATCCAATAGCGGCACGGTGCTTCTTCAGAGTTTTCAATAATCTTTCTTCTTCATGCTCTGAAAGGTTAGCACTAATAATAACATGATATATTTTCTTTTCATCAAGATAAGCATATTTAAGATTATCAGGCAATGGTTTAAGCTCAAACACCGGATCACCCTTGGGTGGAGGAGGATCCCCTAGGATTTCAACAGGCAAATTGTGTTTCAGAATAGGTTCCTGTTTAAAGAATACTTCATCTATTTCCCTTCTTTGATTCATGAACATATCATTTTCATGGTCTAGCAAATAGTGTTCTAAAGGATCACTAGGAGGTACGGCAATAGAAGCAAGACCAATAATTTCATCCTTACTAAGCAATTCTTCTTCATGGTGTTGTTTACTAAGTTTAGAGAAATTAAACTCATGAATCATATCATCCAAGCCAATAGTAACAACATTCTTTTCGCAGTCTATCTTAGCATTAGCAGTATTCAAGAAGGGTCTGCCAAATATAATGGGACAAAAGCTATCTTGTGGAGAACCAAGACCAAGAAAATCAGCAGGATATTTAGTTTTCCCACACAAGACTTCAACATCTCTAACAATTCCCATTGCAGATATAGTATCTCTATTGGCAAGTTTAATTGTAACATCCATATCTTCTAACTCAATAGGTGCAATATCATGCATAATTTCTTTATATAAATCAATGGGTATCACACTAGCACTAGCACCCATATCACATAAGCCATGATAACAATGATCTCCTATTTTAATAGAAACAACAGGCACGCCTACCACAGGTCTATGTTTATCTTTAGCACACGGTTTAGCAATTCTAGCAGATTCACCACAGAATTGAATAACATGCCCATCAATATTATCAGACAAGAGATCTTTAACAATAGCAATATTAGGTTCTACTTTGACTTGCTCAGGAGGTGTATAAGTTCTAATATTGCTTTTACAAACAATAGTTGAAGGTTTAGCATGATCCTTTACTCTAACGGGGAAAGGTGGTTTCTCAACATAAGAAGTAGGAACAATAGGATCATTATAAGTGACAGTCTTTTCTTCAACTTTAATAGGTGCAGCTACTTTTACTTCTATGGGAGGATGATATTTAAACCACTTCTCCTTGGGGAGATCAACATAAGTAGCAAAAGATTCACAGAAAGAAGCTACTATATCAGAGTCAAGTCCATATTTAGTGCTAAACTTACGGAAAATATAAGTATCCATAAAAGATTTAACACAGTCAAACTTAGGTGTCATACCTGACTCCTTACCTTCGTCGAGGTCCCAATCTTCAGAGTTGCGTTTAATTCTATCCAATAAATTCCATTTGAATTCAATAGTCTTCATCATAAAAGAGCCAAAGACAAGAAGTATCGAGCATGGTGCGATTGTTATCAGAAAGCCGAGCATAAAAACTTTGTATAATGATTTCTCTTGGGAGCTCATAATTGGGGCATGAATATAACATTGATTTAAGCCTCCCCCAAGCTTGAGCGATGCTTTCTCCTTCGCGAGGCCAAAAATTATATATATAATTGCGATCACGATGAACAAGATGCATAGGGTAATATTTTTGATGTAATTCCTGTTTCAATCTTTTATAGTTCCATGATCTCGTATCATCACATAGCCTATACCATGTCAATGCGTCTTCCTTCAAAGATAAAGGGAAGACCTTCTTCTTAATAACATCATCGGGTATACCTGCAAGCTTAAATAATCCACGAACCTCATCCACATAGAGTAGATGTTCATCAGGATGCTTTGTTCCATCTCCTGTAAAAGTGTTAGCTAGCAGTTTTTCCATCATACCCGAAGGAATTTCAAAAGGAGTTTCATTTTCAATAGGTTCAGTAGGTTGAGGAGCAACTCTTTGCTCTCATCGGACGGGTGAAGATACCCCGAACAAGCCCCTCAGAGAATTACTTTCCATAGTAACAAGTGACGGAAAATTTCAGCACACTATATAAATTTTTCCTTACCAAATTCAACCTACCAAAGGCGCTACGCTCCCCGGCAACGGCGCCAGAAAAGAGTCTTGATGACCCACAAGTATAGGTGATCTATCGTAGTCCTTTCGATAAGTAAGAGTGTCGAACCCAACGAGGAGCAGAAGGAAATGATAAGCGGTTTTCAGCAAGGTATTCCCCGCAAGTACTGAAATAAGTGGTAACAGATAGTTTTGTGATAAGATAAATTGTAACGAGCAACAAGTAACAAGAATAAATAAAGTGCAGCAAGGTGGCCCAATCCCTTTTGTAGCAAAGGACAAGCCTGGACAAACTCTTATAATAGGAAAAGTGCTCCCGAGGACACATGGGAATATCGTCAAGCTAGTTTTCATCACGCTCATATGATTCGCGTTCGGTACTTTGATAATTTGATATGTGGGTGGACCGGTGCTTGGGTGCTGTTCTTACTTTAACAAGCATCCCACTTATGATTAACCTCTATTGCGAGCATCCGCAACTACAACAAAAGTATTAAGGTAAACCTAACCATAGCATGAAACATATGGATCCAAATCAGCCCCTTATGAAGCAACGCATAAACTAGGGTTTAAGCACATTACTCTAGCAACCCATCATCTACTTATTACTTCCCAATGCCTTCCTCTAGGCCCAAATAATGGTGAAGTTTTATGTAGTCGACGTTCACATAACACCACTAGAGGCTAGACAACATACATCTCATCAAAATATCGAACGAATACCAAATTCACGTGACTACTAATAGCGAGACTTCTCCCTTGTCCTCGGGAACAAATGTAACTACTCACCAAGCATATTCATGTTCATAATCAGAGGGGTAATAATATGCATGAAGGATCTGAACATATGATCTTCCACCAAATAAACCAACTAGCATCAACTACAAGGAGTAATCAACACTACTAGCAACCTACTAGCACCAATCCGGACTTGGAGACAAGAATTGGATACAAGAGATGAACTAGGGTTTGGAGATGAGATGGTGCTGATGAAGATGTTGATGGAGATTGCCCTCTCCCGATGAGAGGAGCGTTGGTGATGATGATGACGATGATTTCCCCCTCCCGGAGGGAAGTGTCCCCGGCAGAACAGCTCTGCCGGAGCCCTAGATTGGTTCCGCCAAGGTTCCGCCTCGTGGCGGCGGAGTCTCGTCCCGAAAGGTTGCTTCCTATTTTTTTCTTGACGAAAGACTTCATATAGGAGAAGATGGGCATCGGAGAGCCACCAGGGGGCCCACGAGGTAGGGGCGCGCCCCAGGGGGGGGCGCCCACCCTCGTGAGCAGGGTGTGGGCCCCCTGGCCTTCATCTTTGGCGACGATTTTTCTTTATTTATTTTAAGGTATTTCGTGGAGTATCAGGACTTTTGGAGTTGCGCAGAATAGGCCTTCAATATTTGCTCCTTTTCTAGCCCAGAATTCCAGCTGCCGGCATTCTCCCTCTTCATGTAAACCCTGTAAAATAAGAGAGAATAGCCATAAGTATTGTGACATAACGTGAAATAACCGCCCATAATGCGATAAATATCGATATAAAAGCATGATGCAAAATGGACGTATCAACTCCCCCAAGCTTAGACCTCGCTTGTCATCAAGCGAAAAGCCGATAACAATAAATATGTCCTCATGTTTAGAGGTAGAGGCGTCGATAAAAATAAAATACGGACATGAAGGCATCATGATTATTTTCATAACAGCAACATATATAGATTTTGTCATATGATTACTTATGTTCAAGTGATGATCTTTTCACAAGGAAAGTGATGTTCAAATAACAGCCCATAATGCGATAAATATCGATATAAAAGCATGATGCAAAATGGACATATCACTCATCCACCGTACCGGATGAGGATCCGTCGTCGATCTCATCGTCCCGCCGGTTCAGCCACCCCGTCCTCCACCTCCAAGGAGCTGCCCCGATGTTCCCCTCGTCTTTCGTGCCACCTCCATTCCCACACCGCCGTCTTCACCTACACCACTGGAAGAGCATCATCATCGCCGTTTCCTGGATGAAGCTGCGGCCTGATCGGTGCCACCAAAGAGGTTGTACACTAATCGCCGCATTTTCTTCTTGATTCGATCTCACGGTGCTGCCGGCTCTCGGTCACGAGCCGACACGGAGCGGCTTCATCCATGGTGGCGTCGCCGCCACTTCCTCCATGGCGTTGCTCCTCGGTGGCGGCGCCCACATCGAGGAGCTGCTGCTGCTTTAGCTCTCGCCGCGCCGCTGCTCTGCTCTTGCTCTCGGTCCCCTGCCTTGTCTGGTCTTGCTATTGCTCTTGCTCTTGCTGCTCTCGCTCTTGCTCTTGCTTATGGCGTTGCTCCAATTTAGCTACACTTGATCGACTGAATCGACTTTTGGGTCGATCGATTTTCAGGGGTGGGGGCTCGCCGGGGTGAAGGAAGAACCAGCCGCAGCAGGGAGGGGGGCTCGCCGGAGAGGTACCCCACTATCTATCTTAGGGTTCAGGATGGGGGCGGTGGTCGCCGGCGGTGGCGGGGCGGTGGCGTGGGGATCGCCGGAGAAAAAGCTCGGCACGGGGGGGCCTAGAGGGATGGCCGGGGCGGCGGCGGACCGGCGGTGGGGAGTGTTTTCGGGGCGTGCGGGGCGGCGGGCGACGGGGGGCTGCTGTTTGGCCAGTGGTGGCTGGCGGCTCAGGGGGGTGGAGGTTGAAGATGAACCGTAGGCCCTTGATTTCATATCCAACAGCTGCAAAATCGACTGACCAGAGATGAAAAAGTCAGTCGACCGACGTGTAGCCTCACCTTGCTAGTGCGTTCAGTTTCGACAGCAAAATTCAGTTTCGATAGCAAAATTCAGTTTCGACAGTTAAGTTCAGTTTCGACAGTTAAGTTCAGAGATGAGCAGCTAATGTATTTTACATCTAGCACTTTGTGGTTATGTATTTTACGTCATGTATTGGAGGTGCTATTAGAATTCCACTCAGGTTAACGTTGTTCGTTGTCTCTCTTGTCCTGCTTCAGCCTCGGCGTCGTCCAACTCACCGGAGCTGCTCCAATGACGAAACCCTCCATCACAGCAGAGCAGTACCTCGGGCTCCATCTCCACACGCCTAAGATCTTCTTCCCCTCCTCCGACAGCAAAGTCAGCCGGAGCATCCTCACCGGCCAACCCAATCACGCTCAGATCGACATGGCTTCGCCAAAGAGGTTGTACACTTGTTGCATCTCTTTTTTACTCTGCATGTTATATATATTGTCCACTGACCACTCGTAGTAACGGGAAATACGATTATTTTATCCTACTATATGACAAGCAGTGAGGTACCAGGCAACTTAGGTATCCGTGATGGATTCTCTTGAACGCCATCATTATTTATCTCTGCGTGTTTGAGCTGTGCATTTGTCGATGGGCCCGGGAGTTGAGCTAGTATGGCAGTGGCCTGGGTCCAAAGTAATAGAAGTAGCACAAAAACATTTTTTCAGTGTAGGATTTTCCTTGCTCAAGCCTGCCTACTAGAATCGCCAGTGCTTGAAAGGAAAAGTGAATGAAAAACATAGGGATTGGAAAGTTTCCTATGGTACTACTTTTCATGAATTTGGTGCAAAGGAATGGAGCATAGGAAAACTATAGGATTTGTTCCTTTAGTGTCTCCTTGAAAGAAAAACCGTAGGAATTCTAATTTCCACTTCTCCTCCTTTTCATATTCCTATTCATCAAGCACAAGACTAAGAGATAGTAGCATAATAGCATTATAACCGTACATTTTGTTGTGGTTTGACTTAATCTCACCATGCTTTTTTGCATCCTGTGATCTTCCAATTGTTGTGAATCAAACACCCAGATTGGCAAAAATCCTGTGTTTTTAAATTCTCTGTTTTGCACGTGCATTCATGTCCTATTCCTGTTGATTTCCTATCCCTGCATTGTTAGAATCCTCAAATTCAAACAAGCCCTTACTCAATTACTTCTGTTACAGATATGTGTCAAAGAAAACCTTGTGTGGTTTGTCCTGCTCCTGCGGTGCTGTGTTCCACCCAGCTCAGCTGCTCCAACGACGGAAGGGTTCACCACAGCAGGGATCCGCTCTCCAGACTGTCTTTCGCCGCCTCAGATCTTCTTCCCCGCCGCGGCAGCCATGACAACTGCATTACCATCATCAACTGAGCAGATGACCTTGAGGACTACACGGGTCCGCAAGAGAGGTCGCACTCTTCCGTGTCTGCTTAAGTTATGCGTCGCTTAATATGATGACATGCTACATTATCGTCGTGTTCACCTATTAGACTCTGAGTCAGGTCCAAACTAATGCTGAAACTTGAGTTTTTAAATGGTTGTGGGGTACATATTGGGGCAGCAATCAGTACTATCTGTCTACTATCTGGTTAATCTCCGGTGTCTACTATGAGTTTCATGTTGGGTGCAAACAAACATTAAAGGAGCCATTATCTGTATTTTTTAACTAAAGCTATTATCTGCCTGCTATCATTGGTTTTGGGTCTATCCACAGTTTGCTACCATCACTCTGGATTTGTGCATGCACTCCTTACATAATCTCACTATGTTTTATTCCTATGCATGCCAGTTATTGTACACAATGGAACTGATCATGTAGAGCAAAAGAGGCGAGCCTTGCGTGGCAATAAAATTTCATGCAAACGTCGTTCCATGGTGGGCGCAAAGGCAGCCCCCCTCCACCCATTTTGGATCGTAATCAAGAGGAAGATAACTGTTCTGAGGGGGATTCAGAAGGAGAAGATCACTCCTATTTACCCCATGAGGTCTTCGCTCTAACTTGGCATGCTGATGTTGGTAATATCATGCATATGGGGCCTTGCATTGCTTACTGTATACATTAAAGATGTCATCTGCTTAGTTTAGACATGCTTTGTGTCAATGCCATCTGTTTAGTTTCTTTATCGTATATGTGAATCATGCAATGCCATCTTGTCTAGCCAGGCATCATATATGTGAATTTTGCAATGCCGCCCTGGTTAGCCAGTCATCTTATATGTGAATTATATCATGCCATCATTTTTTTATTACCTGTTAAATTTGTCAACAATTTTAGTATATTCAATTACTCTTCCTGTGCATCAGCCATTCGGCACGGTCATGGAAAAATCTGGAGTGGAAACAAGGTCTTCAGAGCAGACAATGCTATCTGACGAAGCGCATGTCTTGCTGGTTACCGATAGCTCCTCAGAGGAGGATTTAGAGACAGATGACCAGTAATATCCCCCCCCCCTGAGGTGCATGCCCTAACTTGGCAGGGTTATGTTGCTCATATCGTGCGTATGGTATCTTGCATTGCTATGTCATTTGCTTAGTTTAGACATGCTTTGTGTGAATGCCACCTGTTTAGTGTCTAATTACCATATATGTGAATTATGCAATGCCATCTTGTTGCAAGACATTATATATGTGAATTATGCAATGTTATCTTGTTGCAAGGCATTATGTATGTGAATTATGCAATGCCATGTTGTTTAGGCAAGCGTCATATATGTGAATTATATCATGCCGTCCTTTTTTGTATTTCTCATTGCTTTTGTCGACAATGTTTGTATATTCAACTGCTCTTCCTGTGCATCAGCCATTTGAATTGGTGATGGAGAAATCTAGAGTGAAAACAAGGTCTTCAGATCAGACAATGCTACCTGCTGAAGAAGATATGTTGCTTGATTCTGAGATAGCTCTTGAGGAGGAGGATTGAGGAGATGACCAGTCCTATTATCCACCTGAGGTGTATGCTCAAACTTGGCAGGGTTATATTACTCATATAATGCATATGTTGTATTGCAATGCTTAGTTTTTACATCATATACACAATATTGAATGCCATCTCCTTAGTTGACCCATCATATATGTGATTGCCCTCTGCTCACTTCCTTAGTATATAAATCATATATTTGAATTATGTCATGCCATGATGTTTACATAGACAACATGTATCTGAATTATGGCATGCCAACCCATTTTCTAAAGACATAATATAGTTATATCATCTCATCCTGTTTACATAGTCATCATATTTTAAATTATGTCATTCTATCCGTGAATTATATCATGCCATCATGTTTCCATCGACGGCATGTTTGTGATTTATGGCATGCCAACCACTTTAATAGACACATCATATAGTTATATCATGTCATCCTATTTACATAGTCATCATATTTTGAAGTATGTCATTCTATCCTGTTTAGTTAGCCATCATACATGTGAAATTGTGTCATGCTATCCTGTTTAATTAGCCATCATATATGTGAAATTATGTCCTACTATTCTGTTTGCTTAGACAACATAAATGTGAATTATTTCATGCCTGTTTTCTTCCCTACTATCCATTACACATGTCTATCTTACAATGTCTGTACATTCAATTACTTTTCTTGTTTATCAGCCATTTCAATTGGAGGGAGTGATGGCAGTATCTGTGGGAGTAAAAATACGGTCTTCAGAAAAGATCGTGCTACCTGTCGATGCAGATAGAACCACGGTTGTACTTGCCCAAGAACCAGCCCCACCACACATAACCCACACTCATGCAGATTGTACCCTACCCAGTTGGACAGAGAACCAGCTACAACCCTTCTAACCCCAACCCCAGCAGAAGACACCCAGTTCCCGTTGACACAAAGACCGTCTCCACCACAGAGCACCCAAACACGGCAGTTAGTAAGGCAAGCTGCGATTGCCCAAATCACGAGGACCACCACTCCGAACTCAAGTCAACGCTTAAAAGCGAGAAGAAGAATTGTTCTCGAGGTCGGGTTCCGTAGCTATGGTTCATACTACTTTGCTCTTGCATCACTTGTATTCTTGATACCAACCAATTTCAAATTTGAAGGATGCAATTGAAACTCCAATGGCGCAACAGGTATGTTTTAAACCTGTTTCTTCAACCTGTTTGGCTGTTTGCTGTTGTAACTTGCTCTATGTTGATTTCAGTTTCAATTGAATAAACAGTTATGTTCTCATGCCATGTGCATTACAAGTGTTGTTATTGCTGTGTAGTTTCCCACACTTATATTCTGTCTATGCTGCTTTGTCTTAAATAGATATGATTGACTGTATCTATCTTGATTTGGCAACATAAACTAGAATGATATAGACCATACAGTGACCATACTACATAGATATATGTTTGTTTCATGTTGTTATCCTGTCCACCTTACTACTGAACTGTTTTACCAAAATGAGTTTCATATACTACATTGTAAACCTGAGATGTGTTTGTTTGTTTCTCTTTTAGAACGCGGATAAAATATTGGAGAAGAGTACCCTGTTACGCAATGGTAAAGGAAGTAATGCAGATAAGGTCCAAGATAGTGAGACATCCCTGTTGGTCTCCAAGAAAGCTGATAAAACTATATTGAAGACACTGAGACAACCCCAAAGTCCTGTCTTGATGTAGTGTTCGATTCTTGGCTACCACTTCTGGCACCAGCTCTTGAACTCGTTACTGAATCAGTTCGACTTCTTGAGTCTCAACTTCAAGTTGAAAGACATTGATCGAGATGTTATCTGACGAGAAGTCGAAGGACTGAGGAAGTCCTGCAGAATTCAGATGCATACTTTACGGTGCAACAAAGAAGTTACTGGAGGACTTAAGCGCCAAACAAGAGAAAGTTAATAAGCTTGCTAAGCATCTTGCCAGCATTATGGGTACCCAGGATATTGTTTCTTGAGCTCTTCTGAAGTGGTTTCAGTTATGGACTTGTTTTGCTGCGGCGTTTATATGCTGTTGTGTTCCCTATATTTGCCTTTGGTGGCGAACTTTGGTGCCCGATGGATGTAATATGTGTAATAGCCGTGATAGCCTAGTGTAAGTTGCTTGCTTATTTATTTCCTTGTTATCTTGTTTATTTGTTTGCTTGTAGTCAGTGCAGTTCTTTTTCTGCGGTTTGCTAGTGGCTGCAATAACCTATTTTTAAAACTAGGCCACAATAAACGCCACAAGAGGTGACACCGGGCCTACGGGTCAGAAACATTGGGCCTTCTACGGGCCGTAGAAGCGATCGCCTTTCTACGGGCCGTAGAAGCGATGGGCCTTCTACGGGTCAGAAAGCGATGGGCCTTCTACGGACCGTAGAAACAATGGGCCTTCTACGGGCCGTAGAAATAATGGGCCTTCTACGGGCCGTACCATCAATGGGCCTTAAACGGGCCGTATGATCGATTGGCCAAACATGGGCCAAAGCAGACCGCATTCGGCGTAAGCGGGCTAGAGTTGGAATCGTCCGTTCATGGGCCGACCATAACGGGCCATCGTTAATAGGCCGTGTTTGATGACGCTTTGAAAGCGGCCCAACATATTAACGGACCACAAATGGGCCGCTGTAACCACGGGCTGAATTTGGCCCACAAGCGTAAAATAGCGATGAACGAGCCGTAAGTAAGCGAATCTTTGAAATGAGCCCAAGAATAAATGGGCTCACGAGAAGGCCGAAAGATAACATGGGCTGAAACGCATTAGCGGAATAACGGGCCATTAATGGGTATAAAGTGATATACTGTTCTATACGGGCCAGTTTCACCACGGGCGTTAATGGGTGTAAAGTGATACACTGTTCATTACGGGCCAGTTTCACCACGGGCCGTTAATAGGCCAAGAGTTACATAGGGCCTCATATGGGCCGAAAGACGTTATGGGCCATACATGGGCGAAGTGGCGAATTTGGAAGATGGCCCGGATGACGCCATCGGGCCTAATTGAATAGGGCGAACGGGCTTTGGGTTAGCGGGCTGTAAATGGGCTATATGCGAACAGGCCGTTAACAGGCTTTCCATGGGCCGGCCCGCCACCTTTTGACCAAGTCAAACGGGCCGGCCTTTTCACAGCAATGGGCCTCTGTTGGGCCGTGCCACGTGTCGACGTATCATAGGCGCCTTCTGTCCAATGAGTGGATGACATCTGTCCCAGCGGTGAGCCGACACGTGTTTCCTCCAGCAAATGATGATTTTACACGTGGAAAATCCCCATTGGTCGGGGCTGTTAACGGGTTATCGGATCCAAAACCCTACCCCGATAGCTTAACGGTGTTCCGTTATGGTGGATGCCACGTGTCTGTCACCCTTGACGAAAGCACTTCTGTGACACGCGATTTATCGTCATGGAAGTGGACACTTCCATGATGATAATTTTCGTAATGTCATGGAACACTTCTATGACAGCACAGGTATAAATTTGTCATGGATGTACATGCATGACAAAAAACGCGACCTACTGTGACAAACACGTATCATCACGGAAGTGTATCTTTTTGTAGTGTGTGCGAGTCCTTTCCGTAACCAAGCATAAAACCTTCATGTGCTTTTGGTGCAAATTTAGCATTGTGATGAGGATCTCTAATCCAGTATTTAGCACCGAAGACTTTGAAATAACTTACATTGGGTTTCTTGTCAGTGAGGAGTTCATAGGCAGTCTTCTTGAAGAATTTGTGAAGATATACCCTGTTGATGATGTGGCACGCAGTATAAATTGCCTCAATCCTGAAGTGACGAGGCGTCTTGTACTCATCAAGCATAGTGCGAGCCATCTCAACAAGAGTTCTGTTCTTGCGCTCCACAACTCCATTCTGCTGAGGAGTATAAGGAGCAGATAACTCATGAGTAATACCAAGTTCATCAAGATAGTCATCGAGACCAGAGTTCTTGAACTCAGTTCCATTGTCACTTCTGATGTGCTTGATCTTCACACCAAAGTTGGTTGAAGCCCTCGAGGAAAATCGTTTGAAGACTTCCTTCACTTCATGTTTGTAAGTAACAAGGTGTACCCATGTGTAATGAGAGTAATCATCAACAATAACAAGGCCATATAGAGATGCATCATTAGTGACTGCTGAGTAATGATTAGGACCGAAGAGATCCATATGAAGCAATTTAAATGGTCGAGTGGTGGTCATGATAGTCTTCGCTGGATGCTTGGCCTTGGTCATCTTTCCAGCTTCACAGGCTCCGCATAAGTGATCCTTGAGGAATTTGACATTCTCAATGCCAATGACATGATTCTTCTTTGCAAGCATGTGCAAATTCCTCATGTCTGCATGACCAAGTCGTCGATGCCATAGCCAGCCTTATGAAGCTTTTGCAAGTAGGCACACGGCTGGTTGCGAACCTGTAGAGAAATCAACAATATACAAGTCTCCTCTCCTAAAGCCTTCGAAGACTTTGGAATTATCAGCTTCCATAACCACAACACAACGATACTTGCCAAAGACAACAACCATATCAAGATCACAAAGCATTGAAACAGACATAAGGTTGTATCCTAAGGACTCGACAAGCATGACTTTGTCCATGTGTCGATCCTTTGTGATCGCAACCTTACCTAGACCCAATACCTGACTTTTGCCTTTGTCAGCGAAGATGATATGCTTCAGATGCGATGGTGATAAGGGAGCATCCATCAATAGATTCTTATCACCAGTCATGTGATTTGTACATCCACTATCGAGGACCCACTCAGTGGCTTTGGGCTGATCATCCTGCAGATGAATTAGTGCAGCTTACGAACTCATATACTTCATCAGTGAAGAATATGACATCAATTCATCAGATCAATTTCATCAAGCAGTAAGACAGATATAGCAGTATGAGGACGTGAGAAATGAGAGTTCATTTCTTCATGATTAGCCTGCGTCCTTTTAGGCAGTTCATTTCAGATAGTCCAGCAAATTCTTCAGACGTTCACGCACGTCTGGAGACCTGACCCTGCAGAAGAGATTAGTTCTTTTTCTTCACCACCCACATCTGAAGGGGTGGCAAAGAGTTCATCACTCTGCGAGCTCCATATGAGAATGGTGGCAGAGAAGCCAATCCATTTCGTTTAACATAAGAGGAGTTAGGGTAAGCATATGAATAAGCAGAGAAATTCTTTGAGGACTTATGAACATAATGATTAGAAGAATAATGCTCATATTCGTAGCCCTTAGCTCTTCCCTGCGAAACAGAGTTGTTAGCACGATGATAATCATATGAGGACTTTGATCCTTTTGAGGAATTTGATCCACATGAGGAATTTGGTCCGTATGAGGACTTGGATCCATATGAACAATTTGGTCCATATGAAGAATTTGATCTGGGGTTCCTATTCTTCGCAGGTGGTGTCATGAGGACATTCACCTGAAGACTTTCAAGGCACCTTTTGGGAACCCAGATTTTCTTCATACGGGAACCGTTCCTGCAGTTAGTGCCAACATATCTAGCAAATACTTCACCATTCTAATTTTTGAACAGTTTATAGTTGGAGTCAAATGACTCATCAGAAGAATGAGAAGATTCACATGTAAAGCCAGATAAATTAGATGGATCAACTGGAGGTCCATTTGCAGCAACCCATGAGGTTTTGGGGTACTGCTCAGGCTTCCAATATGTACCATCAGCATTGAGTTTCCTCTCAAAAGCAATACCCTCTTTCCTAGGGTTCCTGTTGAGGATCTGCTTTTTAAGCACATCACAAAGGGTCTGATGCCCTTTGAGGCTTTTGTACATGCCTGTCATGTACAATTCCTTCAGCCCTGCATCGTCAGTGATACTAGCAATGTCCTCAGATGAGGAATTAGTGATAGCAGAGGCAGGTGAAGAATTTGTAACAGTAGAAGCATTTGAACATTCAAGTGAAGAATTAGCAGATTCACGTTCAATGCATTTCAAACATGGAAGAACAAATTCTTCCTGAGCAGCGTTGATTTGTTGAGAAAGTAATGAACCGCGCTCCTTCTGAAGATCTTCATAACTCACTCTTAGCTTCTCAAGATCTTGCTTTCTTTGAAGAAATTCATAAGAAAGCTTCTCATGATCAGATAAGAGAGTGTTATGTTGATCTTGAAGGGTATCATACTTAGTATGAAGTCTCTGAAGACTTTCAGCCAAAGCTTTTGACTGATCCATTTCTTCATCCAACATATCATCGCTCTTATTTAGCATGTATTGAACTTTTTCTAAAGTTCTTTGTTGTTTAGTGGCAAGGGAAGCAAGTTTGACATAGCTGGGTCCAAATTCAGCACCAGATTCATCATCACTTGACTCGGATAGGTAGCATTCAGTTACCTCAACACTTTTTGCCATAAGGCATGATGAAGAGGATGATGATTCTGGTTCGAATGTCATCGCTTTGAGAGATTCCTTGAAGTCCTCAAACCAAGGATCATGACGGGTTCGATGACCTTGATAGACCTCAGAGAGACGGTCCCAGATAAGCTTCGCATGATCGAGATGCATGACGTTCCTGAACTGATTTTGAGACAGACAGGAGCAGATGACGTCCTTCGCCGTGAGGTCGAGAAGAGTGTACTTGCGAAGGTCATCAGCTTCCGCCATCTTGCACAGATCGGTAAGACCAATCTCAGTGACGGTCCACAGTTCGTTGTTCATCGCCATGAGGCGCTTCTTCATCATGGCCTTCCACTTGGGATACTCGTGACCTTCAAAGATGGGGCATGACACAGTCTTCATTCCTGTGGTCGACATAACTAAAACTCCAGGCGGTTAAACCAAAATCACACGTAACAAGGGAGTACCTTGCTCGATACCAATTGAAAGTCGTTATGTCGACTAGAGAGGGGTGAATAGGCGATTTTTATGAATTCTTCACTGAGGAATTTGTGGGTGAGGAAATTCCTTAGCGAAGAACTACTTGCAGCGGAATAAGTACTCAGAAGTAAACATAACAGAACACAAGCATGGTCATCATGATGAAATGAAGACAAGCACAGAGTCTGAAAAGCGTAATCACGGATAACACAGGATGAAGATAAGCAGTGAAGAAATAGAATCGAGGAAATTGAGAAAGTCTTGATCAAAGTCTTCAAACACAGATATGACAAGCACACAACACAGTAATGAGGAAATGAAAGAGTTGAGGAAATAGAGCCAGTTGGCTTGGTGAAGACAATGATTTGGTAGACCAGTTCCAACTGCCGTCTCAGTTGTACGTCTGGTTAGGGCGGCTAGGTATTTAAACCTAAGGACACACAGTCCAGGACACCCGATCTGAACACGCATCCGGGACACTTAGTCCTCCTTGTATTCTCCTTGAGCTAAGGTCACACAGACCTCGCCCAATCACTCGTGGTAAGTCTTCAGGTGACTTCCGAACCTTCACAAACTCGGTCACTCGGCGATCCACAATTTCCTCTTGGATGCTCTAGACCATGACGCATAACCGTCTGGAAGAAGCACGGTCTTCAAAGGTAACAAGTGTCGGATCCACGCAGGATCAATCTCTTCAGTGATACTCAATCACTTTGGGTTTGTAGGTGTTTGGGTTTGGGTTTTTCCTCACTTGATGATTTTCGCTCAAAGTCCTCGGAGGATGGGATGCTCTCAAATGACAAGTGTCAGTTTCTCTCGGAGCAGCCAACCAGCTAGTGGTTTTAGGGGCGGCTATTTATAGCCTAGGGAGCAGCCCGACATGATAAGACATAAATGCCCTTCAATGATATGACCGTTAGGTGGATAAGATATTTTGGGACAGCTGGCGCGTAGCACAACAACGGTCGGAAATTTGAGGTACAAATTCCTCAGGGCTATCATGTTCCTCACTGTGTAGGCAATCCGCACTGGCGAATTCCTAACTCCTCAGTCAGAACAAATTCCTCAGTGACCAGAAGAACTTCGTCTCACATCCTTTGAAGAAATTGACTGAACTGTATGAGATTTTCAATGGCTTCACTCGAAGGGATTGGTAGGTGTAGGATTTTGAGTTGACCATCACATGGAAAAATTTTCTTAGTATTTCCTCGACCCCCTTTAACAGTACGGTGTTTCCTATGACTCAAGAAAGAGAAAATGAAACTACGAAAAAAAAAGTCTTCACGCTTCATGCTCCTCAAATGAATACCAAGTCTTCAAGGTCACACCAATTTCTTCACTTTCAAAGTCTTCAGAAAGTCTTCAGAAATCCAAAGTCTTTAGTCGAAGAACTTCATTTTAGGGGTCGACTTTCTCTGTAAATATCAAACTCCTCATAGACTTATAGACCTGTGTACACTCATAAACACATTAGTCCCTTAACCTATAAGTCTTCAATACATCAAAATCACTAAGGGGCACTAGATGCACTTACACCACCCCCGGCTCCGGGGGGATCCAGGCCGTTCGGGGAACAAGCCCTCCTACCCGTGCCTTTTGCTTAGGTTTACAATCCTGCAACTCCAGAATGTACCGCATGATGAAGGTATGGGTAGACATGGGACTCTGAAAGATACTATCATGGATGGCCTGCCTTCTTGCAAACCAAATAGCCCAGTGTCACCAACACTTGTATGAATTCTGCAGACGAAAGCATCTCCATGATAGCTGTTGGAAATATGCCCTAGAGGCAATAATAAAAGGATTATTATTATATTTCCTTGTTCATGATAATTGTCTTTTATTCATGCTATAATTGTATTATCCGGAAATCGTAATACACGTGTGAATACATAGACCACAACATGTCCTTAGTGAGCCTCTAGTTGACTAGCTCGTTGATCAACAGATAGTCATGGTTTCCTGACTATGGACATTGGATGTCATTGATAATGGGATCACATCATTAGGAGAATGATGTGATGGACAAGACCCGATCCTAAGCATAGCACAAGATCGTGTAGTTCGTTTTCTAGAGCTTTTCCAATGTCAACTATCTTTTCCTTAGACCATGAGATCGTGTAACTCCCGGATACCGTAGGAGTGCTTTGGGTGTACCAAACAGCATTAAGGCCTACTTGAATAAGAGTTTTTTAATGAAGGACCTTGGAGAAGCTGCTTATATATTAGGCATCAAGATCTATAGAGATAGATCGAGACGCCTCATAGGTCTTTCACAAAGCACATACCTTGATAAAATATTGAAGAAGTTCAATATGGATCAGTCTAAGAAGGGGTTCTTGCCTGTGTTGCAAGGTGTGAAATTGAGCTCGGCTCAATGTCCGACCACGGTAGAAGATATAGAAGACATGAGTGTCATCCCCTATGCCTCAACCATAGGGTCTATTACGTATGCCATGCTGTGTACCAGACCTGATGTAAACCTTGCCGTAAGTTTGGTAGGAAGGTACCAAAGTAATCCCGGCAAGGAACACCGGAACAGCGGTCAAGAATATCCTGAAGTACACGAAAAGGACTAAGGACATGTTTCTCGTTTATGGAGGTGACGAAGAGCTCGTCAGAAGGGTTACGTCGACGCTTAGCTTCGACCTGCAGATATGGATGACTCTAAGTCACAAACCGGATACGTGTATATGTTCAATGGTGGAGCGATGGTAAGCTGGTGCATTGCAAGCAGAGCGTCGTGGTGGGATCTACATGTGAAGCGGAGTACATGGCAGCCTCGGAGGAAGCGCATGAAGCAATTTGGGTGAAGGAGTTCATCACCGAGCTAGGAGTCATACCCAATGTGTCGGGGCCGATCAAACTCTTCTGTGACAACACTGAAGCTATTGCACTTGCCAAGGAGCCCATGTTTCACAAGAAGACCAGGCACATCAAGCGTCGCTTCAACTCCGGATGCTTAATAGTGCAAGACTGGACCAAATATGTGATAGGGGAGCGCAGAGAAGTACTAGGGGGCAGCAAACAGAGGCGCTACCCATGATTAGGAGACAGGTTCATCTGCATGCTCCAACTTGATCAAGGAGGAGAGCTACACATGTTTTATGTTATTTTACCTAAGAGAGAGCAGCAGGAGTGATTAGCTAGCTAGAAATGAGTTTGAGGATGATGATGTGCTACACTATTACTATGATGATAAAATAGCTAGTGTTCGTGGAAATGACAATCAAGATTAGTAATAGCTAGTGTAAGTGGAGATTAAACAAATACTGATGGTGGTAATGACCATGATGAACATTAAATATCTTGTCTTTGGCGGATTAGATTCAAGTGGAGGCAACATGTGGTGCACATCGGAGTACTACTAGTCCAAACTAGATCAAGTTTGGATTAGTAGTATACTTTTGACATGCACCACATATTGCCTCCACTTGAACCTAATCCACCTTCATTTGACACACTGTTATGGACATAATGATGTAAACCTCATAACTGGTACCAATATTTGTACGTTGGCGCATAAATACACTAAAAATGAAAAAAAAAGAATACTAGTAGCGATGGAGAGAAAACACGCTGCCAGTAGTTACATTAGCAGTAGCATGGGAGTGAACAAACGCTGCAGCTATTCGTCCTAGCAGTAGCGCGTGCGGGCACGCGTTAATGCTAAGCAATAGCTGTAGCGCCTTATTAGTAGCGCGCCTACCCGCGCTACTAGTGAGCACAAAACCAGCGCTACTGCTAGGGTTTTCCCTAGTAGTGATATGAAGTAGAGCCTAACATATGTAAGGCAAACAGTAGAGCAAGGAACTGTGACATGACCTCTAACAGAAAGAGTAAGAACATGTACGGGACAACAGCAGTAGCGGTAGCACTAGACTTGGGGTCGGTGTCCTTGCCAGCCATGTCGTCGAGGAGGTTGTCGACGTCGGGGAAGAAGTCGTCGTCGGGGAAGTAGTCGTCGGAGTCCGTGACGAAGGAGTGGAGTCAGTAGTCGCGCAGAGCGCTCCCCAAAAACCTTATCACCCTTCACCCGTACAAGACTCAAAAGGTGCAATCTCGGAGGCCTACTGTCCCGACCTGCATTGCCCGCCGCAAGCCGGGATGGGGAAGATTGTAGCAGCAGCGCAGTGCTCAGGAACCGGTGGCGAGAGGAGGAAGTAGTTCTGGTGCGTCTCTCTGAGAGGAGCGACCTCCCTTTTATAGGCGCAAGAGAAGGAGGCGAGAGGCTGCACCGGGAGCTGAAGGGAACGCGAGAGACGAAACGAACAGGCAGCAGCCGAAGAGGTGCGCCGTTCGCATTCAGTTTCCACTACAGAAAAATGTTTTAGCTTCCGAGTGACCTTTCGTATAACCGTAGTGCGTGGCAAAAATTTAGACATCGGCTCATTCCGGCGAGGCTGCTGGGAGCTGAAGGCAGCTGGAGGCAAACGAGCAGGCAGCCGAAGAGGCGCGCCGTTCGGATTCTGTGTCCACTACAGAAAAACGTTTCAGCTTTCGAGTGACCTTTCGTATACCCGTAGTGCATGGCAGAAATTTAGACATCGGCTCATTCCTGCAACCCGCGGCGCGGCTGGTGGCGGAGGAGGAGCGCGCGTGGATGTCCCTCTTGTTCTCATGCTCATACAAGTGGGGAAAGAACCTCCCCTATAAAGAGGTCCAACTCCCTCTAAACTAGCAATGTGGGACTAAACTTTAATTCCACCTCTTGCCTTGCACAAATGGGCTGCGTGGGCCTCTAGGATTTATTAGGAATTTTTGAAACTACTATTGAGCTAGGCCCAAATAGACAAAATTCCAGCAATAAGGACCTGATTCAAACCAATAGTAGCATGAGTTAAATTAGGTACGTAACTTTACACCAATAGAATCATGAATTTCTGGTGCATCTAAGCAAAAATTTAGAATATACAGTTCTGACTGATATCATCAACGTACTGTGTCTACTAATGTAAGAAGTTTGGACATTTGGAAGAGAAAGTTACAAGTTACAGGTAGCATTGCTCTGTATTGTAGCAGTAACAAAAAGGATCTTCCGGTGTTTAGCGCAGCCACCCCTTTCAGAGTCTTGTTCCTCATGTCAAGAGCAAGAACCCACGAGTCATCGTCCGTCTGGTTGACCAATTAGCACAATTGACATCAAAAGAATTTATAATAAAATCATTGCAATCATGCTTTTTATTCAAAGATCTATCGTGAGTCACTTCACGGATTTCAGGCAAAACCTTTTAAAGATAATCTAGTGCATCCAAATCACTAGGAATTGGTTCATCATAATTGGATCTCTTAAAAAGATTGGCAAGCGGATGAGGATCCATAGATATTGGCTTCTTTGTTTAGGAATAAATACTCAACTATTTCAACCAAACGAGCCAAGTAAGACATCAAGGCAAACAAAAAGAGAGGGCGAATAAAACGGCAAGGGTGAAGTGGGGGAGAGGAAAACGAGAGGCAAATGGCAAATAATGTAATGCGAGAGATAGGGATTGTGATGGGTACTTGGTATGTTGACTTTTGCGTAGACTCCCAGCAACGGCGCCAGAAAAAAATCTTTCTTGCTACGTCTTGAGCTTGCGTTGGTTTTCCCCGAAGAGGAGAGGATGATGCAGCACAGTAGCGTAAGTATTTCCCTCAGTTTTTGAGAACCAAGGTATCAATCCAGTAGGAGGCCACGCGCAAGTCCCTCGTACCTGCACAAAATGATAGCTACTCGCAACCAACACGATTAGGGGTTGTCAATCCCTTCATGGTCACTTACGAGAGTGAGATCTGATAGAGATAATATTTTTGTTACTTTCGGTATAAAGATGCAAAGTGAAAAGTAAAAGGCAAAGTAAAACAAAGCAAGTATAAAAGTGATGGAGATTGATATGATGAGAATAGACCTGGGGGCCATAGGTTTCACTAGTGGCTTCTCTCAAGAGCATAAGTATTCTACGATTGGGTGAACAAATTCTTGTTGAGCAATTGATGAAATTGAGCATAGTTATGAGGTTATCTAGGTATGATCATGTATATAGGCATCACGTCCGTGACAAGTAGATCGAAGCGATTACGCATCTACTACTATTACTCCACTCATCGACCGCTATCCAAAGCATGCATCTAGAGTATTAAGTTAAAACGGAGTAACGCCTTAAGCAAGATGACATGATGTAGAGGAATAAATTCATGCAATATGATAAATACCCCATCTTGTTATCCTCGATGGCAACAATACAATACGTGCCTTGCAACCCTTTACATCCTTTGGTAAGGACACATAAGATTGAACCCAAAGCCAAGCACTTCTCCCATTGCAAGATCTACCAATCTAGTTGGCCAAACCATTCGGATAATTCAAAGAGACTTGCATAGATAACTCAATCATACATAAAATAATTCAGAGAAGATTCATATATTATTCATAGATAAGCTGGATCATAAACCCACAATTCATCGATCTCAACAAACACACCGCAAAAAGAAGATTACATCGAATAGATCTCCACGAGAGGGGGAGAACATTGTATTGAGATCCAAAAAGAGAGAAGAAGCCATCTAGCTACTAGCTATGGACCCGAAGGTCTGAAGTAAACTACTCACACTTCATCGGAGAGGCTTTGATGATGATGTAGAAGCCCTCCATAGTGGATGCCCCCTCTGGCGGAGCTCCGGAAGAGGCCCCAAGATGGGATCTCGTGGATACAGAAAGTTGCGGCGGTGGAATTAGGTTTTTGGCTCCTCTTCTGATCGTTTGGGGGTACGTAGGTATATATAGGAGGAAGAATGCGTCGGTGGAGCTTGAGGGGCCCACGAGGCATGGGGCGGCGCCCTAGAAGCGCGCCCTCCACCCTCGTGACCGCCTCGTGGCTTTCTTGACGGAGGGTCCAAGTCTCCTGGGTCTTATCTGATGAGAAAATCACGTTTCCGAAGATTTCATACCGTTTGGACTCCGTTTGATATTTTGTTTCTTCGAAATGCTGAAAAAGGCAAAAAACAGCAATTCTGAGTTGGGCCTCCGGTTAATAGGTTAGTCCCAAAAATAATATAAAAGTGGAAAATAAAGCCCATTATAGTCCAAAACAATAGATAAAGTAGCATGGAGCAATCAAAATTTATAGATACGTTGGAGACGTATCGGGCATCCCAAGCTTAGTTCACCTTTCGTCCTCGAGTAGATAAATGATAAAAAGAGAATTTTTGATGCGGAGTGATACTTTGGCATAATTTCAATGTAAATCTTATTAATCATGGTATGAATATTCAGATCCGAAAGATTCAAGACAAAAGTTCATATTGACATAAAAATAATAATACTTCAAGCATACTAATCAAAGTAATTATGTCTTCTCAAAATAGCATGGCAAAAGAAAGTTCATCCCTACAAAATCATATAGTTAGGCTATGCTTCATTTTCGTCACACAAAGATGTTCCCAACTTCTATACCCCGATGACAAGCCAAGCAATTGTTTCATACTTAAATAATCTCAAACTTTTTCAACCTTCACGCAATACATGAGCGTGAGCCATGGATATAGCACTATGGGTGGAATAGAATATGATGATGGGGATTGTGTGGAGAAGACAAAAAGGAGAAAGTCTCACATTGACGAGGATAATCAACGGGCTATGGAGATGCCCATCAATTGATGTCAACATGAGGAGTAGGGATTGCCATGCAACGGATGCACTAGAGCTATGAATGCTCAACAAAAGAAAACTAGTGGGTGTGCATCCAACTTGCTTGCTCATGAAGACCTAGGGCATTTTGAGGAAGCCCATCGTAGGAATATACAAGCCAAGTTCTATAATGAAAAATTCCCACTAGTATGAAAAAGACAACTTATGAGACTCACTATATGAAAAACATGGTGCTACTTTGAAGCACAATGTATGAGACTCACTACATGAAGAATAAGTGCTACTTTGAAGCACAATATATGAGACTCACTACATGAAGAATAAGGTGCTACTTTGAAGCACAAGTGTGGGAAAAGAGATAGTAGCATTGCCCTTTTTATTTTTTTATTTTTTGGGCCTTTTTTTTGGCCTTTCTCTTTTTTTTATTTGGGCAATGCTCTAATAATGATGATCATCACACTTCTATTGATTACAACATAAGGATTACAACTCGAAACTAGAACAAGATATGACTCTAAATGAATGCCTCCGGCAGTGTACCGGGATGGTGCAATGAATAAAGAGTGACATGTATGAAAAATAATGCATGGTGGCTTTGCCACAAATACGATGTCAACTGCATGATCATGCAATGGAAATATGACAAAAGTAAAGTATGTCATGATGATGATGAACGAACGGTGGAAAGTTGCATGGCAATATCGGAATAGCTATGGAAATGCCATAATAGGTAGGTATGGTGGCTGTTTTGAGGAAGATATAAGGAGGTTTATGTGTGAAAGAGCGTATCATATCACGGGGTTTGGATGCACCGGCGAAGTTTGCACCAACTCTCAAGGTGAGAAAGGGCAATGCACGGTACCGAAGAAGCTAGCAAAGGCGGAAAGGTAAAAGTGCGTATAATCCATGGACTCAACATTAGTCAAAAGAACTCATATACTTATTGCAAAAATTTAGAAGTCATCAAAAATCAAGTACTACGCGCATGCTCCTAGGGGATAGATTGGTAGGAAAAGACCATCGCTCGTCCCCAACCGCCACTCATAAGTATGCACAAGCCAGGTACACTTCATGTTTCAAATTTGTTACACAACTTTAACCATACGTGCATGCTACGGGATTTGCTAACTTCAACACAAGCATTTCTCAAATTCACAACTACTCAACTAGCACGACTTTGATATTATCACCTCCATATCTCAAAACAATTATCAAGCATCAACTTATCTTAGTATTCAACGCACTCAAAATAAAGTTCCACATATCTTGAATACCAAGTATATTAACTTTAAGCAAATTACCATGCTATTAACGACTCTCAAAATAATCTAACTGAAGCATGAGAGATCAATAGTTTATTTAAAACAAATCCACCACCGTGCTCTAAAAGATCTAAGTGAAGCACTAGAGCAAAAATTATCACGCTCAAAAGATATAAGTGAAGCACTATGAGCATAACTATCAAACTCAAAAAATATAAGTGAAGTACTATGAGCATTCTATCAAATTCCAATTCATGTATGGCTCTCTCAAAATGTGTGTACATCAAGGATGATTGTGGTAAACTAACAAGCAAAGACGCAAATAATACAAGAGGCTCCAAGCAAAACACTTATCATGTGGTGAATAAAAATATAGCTCCAAGTAAATTACCGATGGAAGTGGGCCGAAAGAGGGATGCCTTCCGGGCATCCCCAAGCTTTGACTTTTGGTGTCCTTGGATTATCTTGGGGTGCCATGGGCATCCCCAAGCTTAGACTCTTGCCACTCCTTGTTCCATAATCCATCAAAAGAATTCACCCAAAGCTTGAAAACTTCACAACACAAAACTCAATAGAAATCTCGTGAGCTCCGTTAGAGAAAGAAAACAAAAGACTACTTTAAGGTACTGTAATGAACTCATTCTTTATTTACATTGGTGTTAAACCTACTGTATTCCAACTTCTCTATGGATTATAAACTATTTTACTAGCCATAGATTCATCAAAATAAGCAAACAACACACGCAAAACAGAATCTGTCAAAAACAGAACAGTCTGTAGTAATCTGTAACTAACGCAAACTTCCGGAACTCAAAAACTTCTACCAAAATTAGACGACCTGGACAATTTGTTTATTGATCAGCAGCAATTGGAATCAGTATTTTATCACGTTCTGGTGATTTTTAACAATTCGGGCACTGAGCGCAAAGTTTCTGGAAATTACAGCAAGATCAAATAACTATCATCCAAGAAGATCCAATAGGTCTAGCTTGGCACAAACACTAATTAAAAGATAAAATCACATCTAAATAGAGGCTAGATGGATTATTTATTACTAAGCAGCAAGGAAAAATATTGGGTTGTCTCCCAACAAGCGCTTTTCTTTAAAGCCTTTTTAGCTAGGCATTGAGATTCAATGATGCTCACAAGAAAGATAAGAATTGAGGCACAAAGAGAGCATCATAAAACATGTGACAAGAACACTTAAGTCTAACATACTTCCTATGCATAGGCATATTATAGGCAAACAAATTATCGTAGCAAGCAAAAACTAGCATATGCAAGGAAGCGGAAAGGAACAATAGCAATCTCAACATAACGAGAGGTAATTTAGTAACATGAAAATTTCTATAACCATATTTTCCTCTCTCATAATAATTACATGTAGTATCATAGGCAAATTCAACAAAATAGCTATCACAAAGTATATTCTCAACACGATCCACATGCATGCAAAGTTGATACTCTTCCAAAATAGTGGGATTATCATTAACTAAAGTCATGACCTTTCCAAACCCACTTTTATCAAAAACTTCATAAGATTGAACATTCTCCAAATATGTGGGATCTAAAGTTGACACTCTTCTGAACCCACTTTCAATATTATTGAAAACAATATTATCAATCTCATATTCATCATGGGGCTTAAATAAATTTTCAAGATCATAAGAAGAATCACCCCAATCATGATCATTTCAACAAGTAGTAGACATAGCAAAACTAGCATCCCCAAGCTTAGGGTTTTGCATCTTATTAGCACAATTGACATCAAAATAATTTATAATAAAATCATTGCAATCATGCTTTTTATTCAAAGATCTATCGTGAGTCACTTCACGGATTTCAGGAAAAACCTTATAAAGATAATCTAGTGCATCCAAATCACTAGGAATTGGTTCATCATAATTCGATCTCTTAAAAAGATTGGCAAGCGGATGAGGATCCATAGATATTGGCTTCTTTGTTTAGGAATAAATACTCAACTATTTCAACCAAACGAGCCAAGTAAGACATCAAGGCAAACGAAAAGAGAGGGCGAATAAAACGGCAAGGGTGAAGTGTGGGAGAGGAAAACGAGAGGCAAATGGCAAATAATGTAATGTGAGAGATAGGGATTGTGATGGGTACTTGGTATGTTGACTTTTGCGTAGACTCCCCGGCAACGACGCCAGAAATCCTTCTTGCTACGTCTTGAGCTTGCGTTGGTTTTCCCCGAAGAGGAGAGGATGATGCAGCACGATGGCGTAAGTATTTCCCTCAGTTTTTGAGAACCAAGGTATCAATCCAGTAGGAGGCCACGCGCAAGTCCCTCGTACCTGCACAAAGCGATAGCTACTCACAACCAACGCGATTAGGGGTTGTCAATCCCTTCACGGTCACTTACGAGAGTGAGATCTGATAGAGATAATATTTTTGGTATTTTTGGTATAAAGATGCAAAGTGAAAAGTAAAAGGCAAAGTAAAACAAAGCAAGTATAAAAGTGATGGAGATTGATATGAAGAGAATAGACCCGGGGGCCATAGGTTTCACTAGTGGCTTCTCTCAAGAGCATAAGTATTCTACGGTGGGTGAACAAATTACTGTTGAGCAATTGACAGAATTGAGCAGAGTTATGAGGTTATCTAGGTATGATCATGTATATAAGCATCACGTCCGAGACAAGTAGATCAAAACGATTCTGCATCTACTACTATTACTCCACTCATCGACCGCTATCCAGCATGCATCTAGAGTATTAAGTTAAAAGCAGAGTAATGCCTTAAGCAAGATGACATGATGTAGAGGAATAAATTCATGCAATATGATAAATACTAATCTTGTTATCCTCGATGGCAACAATACAATACGTGCCTTGCAACCCTTTACATCCTTTGGGTAAGGACACCGAAAGATTGAACCCAAAGCCAAGCACTTGTCCCATTGCAAGAACTACCAATCTAGTTGGCCAAACCAAACGGATAATTCGAAGAGACTTGCAAAGATAACTCAATCATACATAAAAGAATTCAGAGAAGATTCAAATATTATTCATAGATAAGCTGGTCATAAACCCACAATTCATCGGTCTCAACAAACACATCGCGAAAAGAAGATTACATCGAATAGGTCCCCACGAGAGAGGGGGAGAACATTGTATTGAGATCCAAAAAGAGAGAAGAAGCCATCTAGCTACTAGCTATGGACCCGAAGGTCTGAAGTAAACTACTCACACTTCATCGGAGAGGCTTTGATGATGATGTAGAAGCCCTCCGTGGTGGATGCCCCTCCGGTGGAGCTCCTAACAGGCCCCAAGATGGGATGTCGTGGATACAGAAAGTTGCGGCGGTGGAATTAGGTTTTGGCTCCTCTTCCGATCGTTTGGAGTGCGTGAGGTATATATAGGAGGAAGAATGCGTCGGTGGAGCTTGAGGGGCCCACGAGGCGGGCGCCCTCCACCCTCGTGACCGCCTCGTGGCTTTCTTGACGGAGGGTCCAAGTCTCCTGGGTCTTATCGATGAGAAAATCACGTTTAGAAGATTTCATTCCGTTTGGACTCCGTTTGATATTCTGCTTTCTTGAAATACTAAAAAGGCAAAAAAACAGCAATTTCGGGCTGGGCCTCCGGTTAATAGGTTAGTCCCAAAAATAATATAAAAGTGGAAAATAAAGCCCATTATAGTCCAAAACAATAGATAAAGTAGCATGGAGCAATCAAAAATTATAGATACGTTGGAGACGTATCAGAGTCTAGCCAAGGTTGGATTCTTCGTTGTGGCTTTGACATCATGCTGAGGAAGCAACCGGGAGTGACTGTCGTCCACGGCAATATCTGATGCCTTGATCTGGTGGGTGATGTGCCACTTCTTCTCGGGCTCCAGCCATGTCACTATGGCGGCCCCCCAGTCCTGTGAGATGTAAGTGACGCCATCGTCTCAGCCAGGAGCCCACACCTCCATGTACCTGATGCAGCCATCGGGGCCCATGCCAACGTCTCTGCCTAAAATTCTCCTTTGCTTGGGCGCCACCAGCACAGGGTGTCGTGGTTCTAAGTCTGACAGTAGAAAGGGGGGTAGGTATGGAGAGGCAAGATCTTAGCTATGGCGAAGATGTACACACGAGGTTTACGAGTTCAGGCCCTTCTCAGAGGAAGTAATAGCCCTACGTCTCGGTGCCCGGAGGCGGTCGATTGGATTATGTGTGTTGTATTACAGAGGGTGCAAACCCTTGTGCCAGAGGAGGGGGGTGGCTTATATAGAGTGCGCCAGGACCCCAGCCCCCACTCCATTACAAGGGGACTAATGTACATAAAGTAGGGGCATTACTGGTAACGCCAGCATTAAGTACTCTTAACGCTCATGAAGACTAGGGAGTAAATATCTAGCCATTGTGTGCTCTCCTGACTACTGGTCTTCGATATGGGTGAGTGATCTTCCTTGTGGTCGAGTGACAATAGGTAACGACCGTCGAGTGATGTGGCCGTCGAGTGGATTGCACTCGACATATGAGACTGGTGCTCTTCTGTTGACTCTTGGTCTTTTCATCTTCCAGGGTAGTGACCTTGGGTAGGACGTATAGGTCGAGCCTATGACCCTACCCCGGGTCTGTATCCTCGTCAGTAGCCCCCGAATGGATTAAGGTGTGAGAGGAAAGTAAGACAACGTTGGACCTGTCCTGTGTTTTGTGTCTCCGCGAGTGTTTCCTGTTAGACTAAACGCCTGTGTTGATACTTCGGAGTCGACTCAGTTTCCTTGATCCATTTAATAAGTTGTCGATTGAACTGGTGACTTCATGCGTCGAGTGTCGTGCGGGAGTGCGAGATCTCGGGCGCGATTGCCTGCGGGGGATCCCGGATTCTGCGGGATACAAAATTTCGGGGGTGCGCGCGAGCAGGAGGGCGCCGAAAAAAGGGGGACCCGGATAAGCAGCAACGCCTCGATCATCGTGCCGCCTTTTTCGCCACGTTCGCTGCATGCAACTGTAGCAGGATTTGACGGGATTGCCCGGCCCCACGCGTCAGTCACTCGGAAGTGAACCTTTATAAGGCGACGGGGATGGGGTGCTTGCACTGTGCACGCCTGCCTCTTCTTCTTTCTCCTCTGCTCCTCCGCCGCACCAAGCGCCTCCGCCTCCGACACCGCCGCTCTCCCATCATGGTGAAGGACAAGACGGCAGCGCTAGAGCGCGCCAAGAAGGCGACGGGGGCGGCGAAGGGCAAGAAACCAAGCCGTGGATCGCCATCGCACTCGGGGCTGCCGACGGGCTGGATCCAAGGCGATTGGATCCGGTCTTTGATCCGGCAGGAAGATCTGACCGATCTCGAGGAGTCTGGGCTGATTGCAGCGGGGGCGGCGAGGCTGCCGAAGGGAGAGACGGAGCCACAACCTCGACCGGGTGAGTGTGTCTTGCTCGCCACTCACATCGACCGGGGTTTCTCGCTTCCTCCGCACCCTTTCTTCCGAGGGTTTTTGAACTTCTTCGGGGCACAGCTCCATCACTTTTCCCCCAATACCATTACGTATCTAGCCACTTTTGTGTCGATGTGCGAGACCTTCTTAGGGTGTCGACCGCACTGGGGTCTCTTCAAACATATCTTCACCATTCGCTCCTAGTCGGTTAAAAAGGCGAAGTCGAGTGACTCAAAAACCCACGTTATCCAGATGTGCGGGGGCTTAGGTATCCAAAAGAGGAATAGGAGCGCTTTCCCTGCTGTGACCCTCTCTGAATCCGTTAGGGGTTGGCAATCGTCCTGGTTCTACTGCCAGGACGTTGCGACTACAGGTCAGTCGACCGGTCTTCCTCCTTTTTCATTCGACCGTGTCCAGACTCCTGCTCCACTGAAGGTTACAGCTGCCGAGACTATGGAGACGAGGATGTTAGTGGACCGAGTGGTCCAGCTCATCAATGCCGGTGTCACTGGCCTGGACTTGCTGGAGGTGTTCCTCGCTCGGTGTATCCAGCCCCTCCAGGCCCGTGATCACTCGATGTGGTTGTATTCTGGACCGGGCGACACCACTCGGGTCCATCCAGAAGAAGTGCCGCTCGACACCGTGTCCTCGTGGTTGAAGAGTATTACGGGCAATCAAGATAACCCTAGAGGATCTAGGCGAGTCGTCCCTTTCGGAAGTGACAACCCAACCGACAAGGTACATTCTCCATTCTGACTGTTTTCCGCTTGCGTTCCGACTGCGCTCGATGTTGGCTGACTCTTGTCTTGACCAATTTGCTTTGCAGGTATTCACCGAGATGTACTCAATGCCCAACGGCGGACAGGCTTTGGTGCAGGACCAGGAGGGGGAGGACAGTGCTGAGGAAAGTGGCGAGTGGGAGTCCCCGGGAGGGGAGGAGGAGGAAGAGAGCGAGGAGTCGGACGAGGAGGAAGAGGTCGACTCGCCGCCGCGCTCCGAGCATCGATCCAAGCAGCAACACGATCCGTCCGGCGGTCGTGTGAAGAGTGCGGCTCCAAGTGCCGCCACCTAGAAGCGCGCTCGGACGTCGACTCCGGAGCCAACGGAGAAGGTGGCTAAGCAGCCTAAAGTCGCCCCTTCCTAGACCCGAAAGACATTGCCGCGAATCAAGATGGACGTCCCCGTTGCCTCAGGGTGGGTATCTTGTTTGTGTTTCCGTAAGTCGACTGAAAGTTCTCTCGATCCGACTGACTAATCCTTGTGCCCTTCCAGCCCCGCCTCTGCTGCCACTGACATGGACGTTGACAAGGCACCAGAAGACGAAGAAGCCACCTCACGAGCTGGTAAGTTTGTTCAACCAAGTTCTTTTTAACTGAGTGAGTGGTCGATTGACTGAAAATTTGATACTTCTCTTCTTATGTAGCTCTGCAAGATATCGTTGTGCTCCCTGATGACGAAGAAGAAGAAGCGCCTCTACAGGAGAGGAAGAAGAAGAGTGGAGGTTCGAGCATAAGGAGACTTGAAGTCCAAATCACTCAGTCGACACCGGCACTAGAGGTGATAGCTCGGACAAACGTCACATTTGCTAACCCGTTGACGACTGATCGTCCCTCGGGGTCGACTGCACAAACGCCTGCTGCACCAGTGCAACTCCACTCGTCTGACCCGGCCGCTACTTCGACTCCTCTGGAGCCATCCCTCTTTTCTAAATATCAAACTCCAGACGACTCGCCGAGTGCTGCTAGGGAAGCTCTTCGCCAGGCGAATCTTGTCATGGAGCAGGTGAAAGTGATGCATGAAGCTAGTCAGATAGCTTGCAATGCCAGCACTGCCCTTCAGACCAATGTTTGAACGTTGCTTTATGTCTGATCACCCACTGGATGTTCCTTCGTTTAGAACTCAAGAAATCTCTGATTTTGCACTTTCCAAATCAGTGGGGGCACGTCGAGTGCACCCACTGGGTGTAGTCCCCGAGACCACGGTCGGCTGCTGGCAGTCGACTGAGGTCTGATGATTGTTGATCATTCTGCCTTTTTTTAGAAGCTCTTCGCTGAGTATATCTGATCCAGTGGGGGCATGCTAAGTGCACCCACTGGGTGTAGTCCCCGAGACTACTGTTGAATATTTGATTCGGCAGTAGTCTGAGAGTAAATATTTTCCTTCACTGTTACTTGTATGTGTCGACTGACATGTCTGTCTATCTGGCTGCAGAGGTCTTGTGATCTTGGAGCTCGTCTCACTGAATTAAAGAAGAAGCATATCAGTGTTGAACTTGATCTCGAACTTGCGAAGAAGAATCTGAAGAAAGCTCAAGAAGAAACAGCCATCATGGGAGGTAATCACTCGGCCATTTTGTCTGCTTTGTAGCTTCATACTTGGCGCTGGCTTTTCTTTCAGTCTCTTTGAACCAAGTGAATTCACACAAGCAGATGTGCGTAGTGAAAATCACCAACTTCAGTCTCGTCTGAAGAGTGTTGTTTCTTTAGAGAGGATGAAGGAAGCTCTGGAGCAGAAGGATCTGGACCTGGCAACTGCTCAAAAGGAAGCACGCGAGAAGACGAAGCTTGCGGACGAGAAGCTGGCTTCAGTCGGCAAGTTGGAGGATGAGAACGCAACATTGAAGATGGCTGTCTCGGACACCAATCGTGAAGTCGAGCAGCTGAGGAAGGACAAGGAGAACTTGACCGCTGAAGTTGAGGGCCTCAAGACCAAGACTGGCAAGTTAGAGTCTCATTTGGAACAACTCGCGGCAAAGCTTGTCCTGAAGCTTGAAGGCATGTCGATTCAGTTAAATAACAGTCGTTGACTGGGATTTGCAATACTGTCGACTCATTCATTGTTCTTTGTGATGAAACGGAACTCTGTCGGGACTTCGAGGCTGAAACCGGACGGGTCGAGACAGGTCTCGACCCTACCAACTGCCCCATGAAAGACGAAGTCGCGATGAACTTGCTTCGACTGGAATCGCGCTTGGACGGTGCAGACGACTATCTGGCTCGGCTGAAGGCGGCGATGGTCCGAGTGGACGCCGAACTCTGGCCTCAGGCGGAAATGTCCCGAGAGCTCGAGTCCTTGATGACTCGGCTAAACCAAATTGCAGACCGAGTGCAGGAGTGGAAGAAATCTTCTACACGCGGTGGGGCCGATGTCGCCTTGTCTTTGGTTCGAGTGCACTGCAAGGAGGCCAAGGAGGACAAGCTGGCAGCCCTCAAAGTGGCAAACACCAAGAAACACTCCTTCCAGGACTTCATGGATACTTTTCTTGAGGCAGCCACTCGCATCGCCGACAGCATCCATGTTGACAGCTTCTGCGACCCGGCCAGTCCTTCTCCCGCAAGTGATTAAAAAACATTATGTCACTGCTTCTATTTGCCTCAGAATGCCGAGTGGATTTGTAATCTTTAAAACTCCTTCGGGCCTGATGCCCGAGCACTTTATTTTGCGGTTAAGAAACTTTCGGATTTATGACCCCTCATATTGCGTCTGTCTTCGAATGAAATTCGCCTTTTTCTCGAATTATTGTTTAATGCAACTTCTGGAGAAGATTGGTCGGTCGTCTGATCGAGCGATCTTTGAGTAGCATTGATCAGCTCATCAGCAAGGCACTCAGCAATGGTCTTGATGTTCCAGTCGACCAGTCGGGTGATCCTTGCGAAACATTGATCAGCTCATCAGCAAGGCACTCAGCAATGGACTTGACGTTCCAATCGACTGATCTGGTGATCCTTGCGCAGCGTTGATCAGCTCATCAGCAAGGCACTCAGCAATGGTCTTGACGTTCTGATCGACGGATCTGGTGATCCTTCCGCAACATTGATTAGCTCATCAGCGAGGCACTTAGCAATGGTCTTGACGTTCCAGTCGACCGATCGGGTGATCCTTGCGCAACATTGATCAGCTCATCAGCAAGGCACTCAACAACGGTCTCGACGTTCCTGTCGACCGATCGGGTAAGGTTTTCAAAACTTTAGGCGAGTACGAGACTGCAGCTAAGCCCCCGAGTGAGAGGATTGCCCTTCACTCGGTAGGATTCTTTGAAACTTAGGCGAGTACGAGACTGCAGCTAAGCCTCCGAGCGGGAGGTTCGCTCACCACTCGGTAGGATTTTTTTTCAAACTTAGACGAGCACTGGGCTGCAGCTAAGCCCCCGAGTGGGAGGTTCGCTCACCACTCGGTAGGATTTTTTCAAACTTAGGCGAGCACTGGGCTGCAGCTAAGCCCCCGAGTGAGAGGGCTGCTCTTCACTCGGTAGGATTATTTTCAAACTTAGGCGAGTACTGGGCTGCAGCTAAGCCCCCGAGTGAGAGGATTGCTCTTCATTCGGTAGGATTTTTATCACTTAGGCGAGCATTAGGCTGCAGCTAAGCCTCCGAGTGAGAGGATTGCTCTTCACTCGGTAGGATTTTTATCACTTAGGCAAGCACTGGGCTGCAGCTAAGCCCCCGAGTGAGAGGCGGACTCACCACTCGGTATGATTTTTTCCAAACTTAGGCGAGCACTGGGCTGCCGCTAAGCCTCCGAGCGGGAGGTTCGCTCACCACTCGATAGGATTTTTTTAAACTTAGGCGAGCACTGGGCTGCAGCTAAGCCTCAGAGTGAGAGGATTGCTCTTCACTCGGTAGGATTTTTATCACTTAGGCGAGCACTGGGCTGCAGCTAAGCCCCCGAGTGAGAGGCGGACTCACCACTCGGTAGGATTTTTATTACTTAGGCGAGCACTGGGCTGCGGCTAAGCCCCCGAGTGAGAGGCAGACTCACCACTCGGTTGGATTTTTATCACTTAGGCGAGCACTGGGCTGCAGCTAAGCCCCCGAGTGAGAGGTAGACTCATCACTCGGTAGGATTTTTAACGAATCGACTTAGGCGAAATAGATTCGCGGCTAAGGTCATGTGCACAAAAGAAATAGACAACAACTATTCGGGAGGAGTAAATTATGTCTCTTGATAGTCAAACTAAAAGGTATTTCTTATTACATCTGATCAGTCTAAACATTTAAGAATAGAAAGGGCGAAGCAGATCCGCATTCCAGGCGCGCGGCTCATCTTTATTGTGTTCGACGTTGAAGAGACGATATGCTCCGTTGTGGAGCACCTTGGTGATGACGAAAGGGCCTTCCCAAGCAGGGGCGAGCTTGTGTGGCTTTTGTTGATCCACTCGGAGGACCAAGTCCCCTTCCTGGAATGCACGACCCCTTACGTTCTTGGCATGGAAACGACGCAAGTCTTGCTGGTAAATGGTCGACCGGATCAAGGCCATCTCTCTTTCCTCCTCCAAGAGGTCGACTGCATCTTGTCGAGCTTGCTCTGCTTCTTCTTCTGAGAAGAGTTCGACTCGGGGAGCGTTGTGGAGCAAATCGCTCGGCAAGACGGCTTCGGCTCCGTAGACTAGAAAGAATGGAGTCCGTCCAGTCGACCGATTGGGGGTTGTCCTCAGCCCCCAAAGCACTGATGGGAGTTCATCGACCCAAGCCCCTGCCGCGTTCTTGAGGTCACGCATTAACCGAGGCTTCAACCCTTTGAGGATCAATCCATTCACTCGTTCCGCCTGTCCATTCGACTGGGGATGGGCGACTGAAGCGTAATCGACCCTCGTACCTTGGGAGGCGCAAAAAGCTTTGAACTCTTCAGAATCGAAGTTCGAGCCATTATCCGTGATGATGCTGTGTGGGACGCCATATCTGAATATAGGTTCTCTGATGAAACTCACGGTTGTGCTTGCTTCAAGACTCTTGACGGGCTTGGCTTCGATCCATTTGGTAAACTTGTCGACTGCTACCAGCACATGTGTAAATCCACTCCTGCCTGTCCTCAGAGGTCCAACCATGTCCAGACCCCAAACAGCGAAAGGCTGGACGAGAGGAATAGTCTTCAGAGCTGATGCAAGTTTGTGGGACATGTTGGAATAAAACTGACAACCTTCACACTTGTCCACTATTTCCTTCGCCATCTCGTTAGCGTGCGGCCAATAAAACCCGGCTCGGTATGCTTTGGCTACGATGGTCCGAGAGGACGCATGGTGACCACAGGTCCCCGAGTGGATATCGTTAAGGATCATTCGGCCTTCTTCGGGCGTGATGCATTTCTGGCAGGCTCCAATTACACTCTCTCTGAACAACTGTCCTTTTATCACAGTGAAGGCTTTAGATCGTCGGACGATCTGTCGAGCCTCTTCTTCATCCTCTGGAAGTTCCTTCCTAAGAATGTATGCAATGTATGGCACTGTCCAGTCGGGGGTGATGACCAAAATCTCCATGATTAAGTCGACCACGGCTGGGACTTCAACTTCAGTCGGATCCGTGGAACTCTTGGGCTGCGGTGACTCTTCGGTGAAAGGATCTTCCTGAATCGAAGGCGAATGGATATGTTCCAGAAACACATTTCGGGGAATAGCTTCCCTTTTTGAGCCTATCTTGGCCAACTCATCTGCAGCTTGATTTTTCAGTCGGGGTATATGGTGGAGCTCCAAACCTTCAAACCTCTTCTCCAGCTTTCTCACTGCATTGCAATAACCTGTCATGGCTGGGCTCCTGACATCCCATTCCTTCATCACTTGGTTAACCACCAAATCCGAGTCGCCATAGACCATAAGGCGACGGACGCCGAGTGAAATGGCCATACGCAACCCGTATAGAAGTGCTTCATATTCGGCTTCGTTATTGGAAGAATCAAAATGAATCTGGAGAACATAACTAAGCCTGTCTCCACGGGGGGATACCAAAACTACTCCAAGACTGAACCATTCAAAGATCTTGGGGCCATCAAAGAACATAGTCCAATGCTCCGAGTGAACTTGAGTCAGCAATTGCTGCTCAATCCACTCGGCAAGGAAATCTGCAATTGCTTGCGACTTGATGGCTTTCTTTGCCTCGAACTTGATATCTAATGGAAGGAGTTCAATTGCCCACTTTGCCACTCGACCAGTTGCGTCTCTGTTATTCAGAATTTCAGATAGTGGCGCGTCGTCATTTAATCGTAATGGAGTGGTCAGAGAAATAATGCGCCACCTTCTTCATGGTCATGTAAATTCCATAGAAAAGCTTTTGATAATGTGGGTATCGTTGCTTGGATGGAGTCAAAACTTCAGAGAGATAATAGACTGGGCATTGAACTTTGTAAGCTTTTCCTTCTTCTTCTCGCTCGACCGTGAGTCTTGTGGTCGACAACTTGTCCAAAGGCTGCGATATAGAGCAAAGAAAGGCTCTTTGCTGATTGGCGCAGCGAGCACCGGCCGGGTGGAAAGCAGGGTTTTGAGCTCTGCAAACGCTGCTTCAGCTTCATCAGTCCACTCGAACTTATCAGACTTCTTCATCAATCGGTAAAGAGGCAGGGCCTTTTCACCATGACGAGAAATGAATCGACTCAGGGCGGCCAGAAAACCAGTCAGCTTCTGAACGTCATGCACTCGCACGGGGCGTTTCATTCGGAGGATGGTATCAATTTTTTCTGGATTGGTGTCGATCCCTCGTTCGGAAACGAGAAAACCGAGTAACTTTCCTCCTGGAACTCCGAACGTGCATTTTGACGAATTAAGCTTGATATCGTACCTCCTCAGATTGGCAAAGGTTTCCACAAGGTCAGTCAATAGGTCAGAACCTTTGCGAGACTTGACCACAATGTCATCCATGTATGCCTCCACATTCCGACTGATTTGAGTGAGCAGGCACTTCTGAATCATTCTCATGAATGTGGCTCCAGCATTTTTCAAACCAAAAGGCATGGTGACATAGCAAAAGCACCCGAATGGGGTGATGGAGGCTGTTTTTATTTCATCGGGACCATACAGTCGGATCTGATGGTATCCGGAATACGCATCTAAGAAAGACAAGCGCTCACACCTCGCAGTCGAGTCAACAATCTGATCGATGCGAGGGAGAGGAAAGTGATCTTTCGGGCAGGCCCGATTGATATGCTTGAAATCAATGCACATACGAAGTGGATTGTCCTTCTTAGGAACCATGACTACATTGGCTAACCACTCGGAGTGGTAGATTTCACGGATGAACTCTGATGCCAACAGTCGAGCCACTTCTTCGCCAATTGCTTTCCTCATCTGCACGGCGGACTGCAGAAGGTGCTCCTTGACGGGTTTCACTTTGGGGTCGACACGCAAACGGTGCTCGGCCAGTCCCCTGGGCACACCTGGCATGTCAGAAGGTTTCCATGCCAAGATGTCCCAGTTCTCACGGAGGAACTAAACGAGCGCTTCTTCCTATTTGCTGTCGAGCGTCGTTGAAATATGAGTCGGCGCAGCATTGGGATCTGTCGGATGAATATGAACTGGCTTCGTCTCACCGGTTGATTGGAATGCAGAATCTATGGCAGGCTTCTTGGCTCTGAGAAAATCACTCGGATCTGCGTTCTTCTGATATTCTTGGAATTCAACTGCTGCCATTTGTTCATCGGCGATCTTGGAGCCTTTCTCGAAACACTCCTCAGCCTTCTGTCGATTGCCTGTAACAGTGATCATGCCTTTGGGGCCAGGCATCTTCAGTTTGAGGTACACATAACATGGTCGAGCCATAAAGCGTGCATAGGCTGGCCTACCCAAAATGGCATGATAGGCACTCTGGAAATCCACGACTTCAAATGTCAACTTCTCCTTACGGTAATGCTTTGAGTCACCGAAAACCACGTCAAGGGCGATCTGGCCGAGTGATTCGGCTTTCTCCCTAGGAATAACACCATGGAAACTCATATTACTCTCGCTAAGCTTGGACATCGGAATGCCCGTCCTTTTCAAGGTCTCAGCATAGAGGATGTTCAGACCACTGCCACCGTCCATCAGTACTTTGGTCAGTCGAGTGCCTCCAACCACGGGGTCGACCACCAGAGCTTGCCTCCCAGGGGTGGCCACGCGAGCAGGGTGATCAGACTGGTCGAACGTAATGGCTGTCTGAGACCATCTAAGGTAGGTGGTCGTCGCCGCCGGAGCGACCATATTCACCTCCCCGTTGATGACCTTCAATCGACTCTTGCTTTCAACGTCAGCAAATATCATCAGAGTGGAATTGACTTTGGGATAACCATCGTCTTCCTCATCATCTTCACCTTGATCTGACTCCTTCTCCTTCTCATTGGGTTGTTTCTCTCGGAACTGCTAGATGAGGAGTCGACACTGCCGGGTGGTATGCTTCGGGTAAATCAGATTACCTTCCTCATCTTTCTTCGTGTGGATGTGGCATGGCAAATCCAGCACATCATTCCCTTCCTTATCCTTCACCTTCTTAGGGGGCCAGGGCCCCTTAGGTTTTCCCTTAAACTTTCCTTGATTCACTGCCGCAATCTCTCCGGGCGCCGCTGGCTCGACCTTGCGCTTCTGCTTCCGAGTGGAGTTACCCCCACCGGTCTCTTGGCCGACTGGTTTGCTCTTCCCGCTACGGAGTCGATCCTCTTCTTCTCCGTTAGTGTACCGGGTGGCTATCTCCATCATTTGGGCCAGAGTCATATCTCCAGTTCGACCGAATTTCAAGACCAACTCCCTGTATTTGACGCCTTCCTTGAAGGCGCACACAGCTTGATGCTCTGAAACATTCTCGACGGTGTGATGCAAAGTGGACCATCTCTGGATGAATTCCCTCAAAGTCTCATTCGGCTTCGGCACGCAGTGCTGCAGCTCAGGCAATCCTCCAGGTCGCTTGCACGTGCCCTCGAAAGTTCTCACGAACACTCGGGATAGCTCTTCCCAACTGTGAATACTGCCCGGAGCCCACCGAGTCAGCCATGCTCGGGCCGACCCTTCCAACATGAGTGGGAGATGCTTCATCGCTATCTCGTCGTTACCGCCTCCGATCTGCACAGCCACTCCGTAATCTTCAAGCCAAGTTTCAGGCTTGGATTCACCGGTGAACTTACTGACTCCGGATGCCAGCCTGAAGTTGGGAGGTATCATTGCTGCCCTGATGGCCCTGCTAAAACACTCGGGACCAGAAACATGCACTCGGCTGCCACTTGGACGATCTCTGCCAGGGTCTTCCCTTTGGGCCCTGTTCTGGTCGACCAGGCCTTGAACGAGGATAGACCTCGCGTCAAAGCCCGGTTCTCTTGGGTCGACTGAATTCCTGCGCTCACCACTGTGACGGCGCCTATCATCGTTCCGTCAAGGCACATATGACGCGCTCCTCGGAGGAGGCGTGGGTCCTCGACGATGATTGTCACAGTCGAGTGGATGATCATACTGCCCACGGCCTTCACGCCGCGGAGGCGATCTCGGGTTGTGAGCTGACTGAACCGTGTACTCTGCAATGCCATGAATCCTATTCCGCGACTGAGATACCGTTGTATTCTGCTCTCCTGCTACCTGGCGGGGCGGATCTGCATCGACCCTCTGCCGACTTCCGGCGGGAAGGTTGGATCGACTACGCTATTCGGGCCGCAGCTGTGAGATTACGAATCGGTCACGGTATACCTTAGCTGGAGGTGGGAAAAGCTGTCGTCGGCTGGATTCATGGATCCGCTCACAGGGCGTGCTCGAGAGCGAGGCCTTGAAGGTTATCGATTGAGTGCGCCGCCAAGTTGGCTAGGCGCACCTCCTCCAAGGCCGGAGCCTCGGGGGTTTCTCCAACGACGGGCGTATGGAGTGCATCCATGTTGCGGCGACGAAGTTCTTCCCTCTGCCGCGAAGAGAGGGGCTCGGGTCGGTACTCCTCATGGACATGCGACGGATTACCGCCCCCGTCTCCGTCACCCTCGCGACGGAACCCGGGCGGGCTGTGAGGGCCGTCGACCATCAGGACTTCCGCCGCAGGATCGCTGCTAACGCACTCGGATGCAGTCCCCACGGAGCCAGTCGACAGATCGAACAGGCCGTGGAGGGTTTCGTCGGGCTCGATTGCCGCGACTTGATGGGTGGTCGAGCGCTGAGCCACCACGTGTTTCACCCAGCGCTGAAGCCGCGATCGACCGGACCGCTTGCGGCGTGAGCAATGAGGAGAGAAGACCTTGTCGGAGCCGACCGATCATCGAAGTCGACGGCTGCCGGAGAAGGACGCCGCGAACGCACGCGCGAAAGTGCGTCGCCCCTCGAACGGGGAGCGCCTCGACGTCGAGCGGAGCTTCCTGAAGCCACGCCGAGTCGTCGACGACGAAAACGAGCGCAACGAGACAGAACTCGTGGCCCTGAACCATCTCGCCGCCGGAAACCGTGATGATGGTCGGAAAAACTTGCAACTTCACCAATAAGTCGCTAAGACACCGGCCCCAAGGTGGGCGCCAACTGTCGTGGTTCTAAGTCTGACAGTAGAAAGGGGGGTAGGTATGGAGAGGCAAGATCTTAGCTATGGCGAAGATGTACACACGAGGTTTACGAGTTCAGGCCCTTCTCGGAAGTAATAGCCCTACGTCTCGGTGCCCGGAGGCGGTCGATTGGATTATGTGTGTTGTATTACAGAGGGTGCGAACCCTTGTGCCAGAGGAGGGGGGTGGCTTATATAGAGTGCGCCAGGACCCCATCCCCCACTCCATTACAAGGGAACTAATGTACATAAAGTAGGGGCGTTACTGGTAACGCCAGCATTAAGTACTCTTAACGCTCATGAAGACTAGGGAGTAAATATCTGGCCGTTGTGTGCTCTCCTGACTACTGGTCTTCGATATGGGCGAGTGATCTTCCTTGTGGCCGAGTGACGATAGGTAATGACCGTCGAGTGGATTGCACTCGACATATGAGACTGGTGCTCTTCTGTTGACTCTTGGTCTTTTCATCTTCCAGGGTAGTGACCTTGTGTAGGACGTATAGGTCGAGCCTATGACCCTACCGCGGGTCCGTATCCTCGTCACAGGGAACCGAATCAAATGAAGCACTTTGTCATCCCCGTTGAGCAGATCACAGATAAGAATGCCTTTCCCGTGATCCATCCAGCAAATTGAGCCCGGGAGGGCAAAGGAATTGGTGGGGATACCAAAGTCACATTCCGGAGGCGACTCGGTATGCATCGGACGAGTGCTCCAGGTGTCAGACTCGATCGGAGTCAAGCAGATCGACGGCGTAGTTACCCAGGGGCATGGTCGGGCCTCGGGCGGAGAGCAGCGACAAAGTACCTGCCTTCTTCTTCTTCTTGGCCAGGGCAGCGCAGATGGCCGATGGAACGGTCGAAGAGCAGGCGGGCAGGGAGGGCGGGGAGCAGGAGAAGCCTGCTGAAGCGGTCGGCCGCGCAGTAGAGGAAGTAGTCGTTGTCTGTCCAGTTGATGGGGACACGGAGGAGGGCGAGGTCGGCGTGGGTGCGGAGGAGGCGGGGAAGTCGGTCGAGTGGGGTGGTTGGTCCGTCCCGGAGGAGGCCGGGGATGTGGGCGGTGAAGTAGGAGAGGAGCGGCGGGCGCGCAGCCCAGAAGGTGAGGCGGATTGAAGGTGAATAGATTGTAAGTTTCATGGTGCAAAAAAAACAAATCTGAATTATCATGAAAAATAGAAGGATAGATAAAATTCCAATGGCCATTATAATTAAGTTCAATACACTACTAGAATCGTTTTATACGCCGAGTGCCACACACACTCGGCAAAGGGTCAAGAACCATCGGCAAAACCTTTGCCGAGAGTTGCACTCGGCAAAGGCCACCCGGCGTACATCTTTCTGGCAAACAGAACTTTGCCGAGAGCCGTTTATCGGGCACTCGGCAACAATATAACCGAGTGTTCTCGTGGTACTGGGCAAAGGTTTGAACTCGGCAAAAATCAACTAACGGCAGATGAAAACGGTGGAAATTCATAGGTTCGCCACGTGTCACAGGTGTTTTTGCCGAGCGACGCACTCGGTAAAACTTGTTGGCAGAAATTAAAAAAAAACGCCACAGACGCCGCTGCTGCCAGCGCCACCACAGCGCGTGCACGTGCTGCCGTCAGCCAATCTCTCTACCGCGCGCCACCGCTGCCAACGCGTGCTGCCGGCGGTGCTGCTGCTCTTCCTGCTTGCCGCTTGCGCTGCTGCTTGCTTCCTTGATAGCCGACGCTGCTGCTGCTGCTTGCTTCCTCGCAAGCTGGCGCTGCTGCTACTGCTTGCTTGGTTGGTTGCCGGCCAGCGCTGCTTATTTGCTTGGCCGCGAATCCAAGCACACGACAGCCACCATGAGAGGAGGGAGACAGCAGGACTTGACCACGCCGACGAGTGTCCGGAGCGGCGCGACGGGCCGGAGGTGTCGCATCTCTTGTGGGGCCACTGGTTCACGGAGAGCTCGACAAGTAAACGGCGATGCTAGACCGGTGCGCCGGCGGGAGAGCTATGGCTGCAAGGAAGAGAGAGTGCACGGGCATGGCAAGATGGGCAGGGTGTGTGTGTGTGGCTGTGGTTGGTGCGGGGAGAGATAAGAGAGAGTTGTGTGCGGCCGTGTGTGGGTTTGTGGAAAAGAGAGATGAGAAGAGATGTGTGGCTACTCAAGGCCGGACTCTTCCCTGTGGCCGTGACATCATGCCGAGGAAGCAAAAGGGAGTGAGTCTCGTCCACGATGATGTCCGAGGCTTTGAGCTTGAGGTCGACGTGCCACTTCTTCTTGGGCTCCAGCCATGTCAGTATGGCGGCACCCCAGTCCTCCTGGGAGACACAGGTGGCACGATTCCGTGAGACGGGCACGGAATGAGCCCACACCTCCGAGTATTTGATGTAGCCGTCGCTGCCGACCGAGACGTCCCGGTCACAGCACAACGGGCCTGGGATCATCTTGTTGGGCGCCCAAAGCAAGGGCAAAGGGATGAAGCGGAGGACGTCGTCATCGTCGCCGCCGCTGGTGAGCAGATCACCGATGAGGATGCCATGCCAGAGGTCGACCCAGCCGATTGTACCGCGGTCGCCACCGAGGGCGATCACCTTGGTTGGAGTATGGAAGTAGCAGTCCTGTGGCGACTCAGCATGCATCGACCTAGTGCTCCATCCTCCATGTGCCTGACCCGGAGTCGAACAGGTCGAGGGCGTACTGCCCACGGGTGTAAGTCGACCGCAGATTAGCGACCTGCCGTCGTTGGGGCAGCGGCAGCGCAGGAGGGCAAGTGACCAGTCGGCACCTCAAGCTTGCTGAAGCCGTCACGTACACGGTAGACGATGTAGTTGATGTGGTGCCGATTGCTGGGCGAAGGGCCGACCATGACGCGGAAGAGGGCGAGGTCGCCGTCGGTGCGGACAAGGCGTGGCAGAAGGTCGAGCGAGGTGGCGGGTCCGTCCTGCAGGAGGGTGGGGAGGTGGACGGTGAAGTAGGAGATGAGCGGTGGATGCGCGGACCAGAAGGTGAGGCAGATGGCGTGGCCGTTGCTGGTGAAGCCCTCGGCGGTGGAGGCGTTGGTGCGGTCGTCGGCGTAGACGAGGGTGTCGAGGACGACCGACTTTGGGGGAGGATCGCCGCAGTCGTGGGGGGCGTGCGGAGGGAACCAGGACATGGGGCGGGACTCCTCTTGGTCGTCATCGACTGCGGGAAGATCGGCCATGGAGGATCCCTCGGTCGGAGCCATGGCGGTGGAGTTTGCGCGACCGGGATTTCTGCAATCAATGACGTGCGAGCGTCGCCAAAACCTCCTCCTCTTGTCCTTGTTGGATTAGGCTTCTACCGCCTTCTGTGTGGACGGGCTCCAAACCGACCACTGCTGGGCTTCCCTTCAGGGCCAGCAAATTCTTACACCCTTACCGTGAAAAACAAAAACAAGCCTAAACCCGACAGCAACTAATTAACGAGCGCGCTCTTCAGGAGCCTCGTAACGATCGACGTCACCTGACGCGCTCTCAGCCATTCGTCACATGTCATGCTCTGGACGCTCCCTTCGATTTTTTTTCCGCACGCGTTTTCAGCTTTTTAAACGGTATTTTCCGGGGTTTTCGACGTTTTGGTTTTTCACTTGTCTTCCCTAGCTTTTCAAAAAAAAAATTGCGCAAAAAAACGCATTTTCTTTTTTTTCGCGAGTCACGGTTGTGCCTCTCGGAAACCAAAAAAAACCGTTTATTGTTTTCTTCTTTCGCGAGAGTCACGGTTTTGCTTCCGCGAGAGACACGGTTGTGCTTTCTCGAGAGTCATGGTCGTGCCTCTTGGAAACCGAAAAAAACGCGTTTTTTTTTCTTTCACGAGAGTCACGGTTTTGCTTCCGTCAGATGCACGGTTGTGCTTTCGCGAGAGTCACGGCCATGCCTCCTCGGAAAAAAAATGCGTTTTCTGTTTTTTTTTTCTTTCACGAGAGTCACGGTTTTGCTTCCGCGAAAGGCACGGTTATGATTTCGTCAGAGGCATGGGTGTGCCACTTTAGGAAAGGGAAAAAACCATACTCCCGGTTTGGTTTTTTCGTCCGGTTTTTTTTCGTGAAAATAAAGTTCGTCAAAATCTATCAACATGGAATCTAATTTTGAAGATCTCGACGCGTGGAATCCAACGATAAAAGCGGTTTTGAGATTTGGACGCATGATTTAAGAGATAAAACGTTTTGAATAAACGGATCTATGAAAAAAGGGAAAACTCTCAGGTTGCGACAAGTGGCGCACTTGTCGCAACCTGGGGAATTTGAAGTGATTTTCACAACGATTACTCCTTAACTAGCGATTTCGCCCAAACCCGGCGCTAAATTAAGGATGGCCCTAAGCGGTATCCGAAGGGGAATCCTATTTAGCGCTGTATGAACCGGTTAGTACTGTTTCTGCAAACCGGCGCTTGCAGCCGCTTTAACTGGGCTCGACCCATTACTGTTATTTTCGGTATCTTAATTCGCAAAAACAACGCCAGAGTGAGATCTGGTAACATTTATCTCTTTCCCTCTTTTATCCGTTCCTTTTCTTTTCATTTTTTCATTTTTGCCTTTTTCGTTTTCTGTTTTTTCCTTTTACAGGTTCGATGAATTGTTCGCACATACGTGAATGTTTTCTTCAAATCAATGTTTTTTTAAAAATGATGAACTTTTTCGAATTTGATCAACATTTTTAAAATTTACATGAACTTTTTTGAAAATCGATGAACTTTTTTAAATTTGATGAACTTTTTTCAACATCCATGGATTTTTTTTTTGAAATTTGATGAACTTTTTTCAAATTCAATGAACTTTTCTTTGAAAGCCTTTATTTTTATTTCAAAAGCAGTGACTTTTTTAAATTTTGATGAATTTTTTTGAAAATAGATAAACTTATAGAAATTTTATGAAACTTTTTTTAGTTCAATGAACTTTTTTTTTTACAAAATCCATGAATTTTTTTGAAATTTGATAAACCTTTTTTGAATTTGAGGATTGTTTTTTTTTCAAAAATAGTGATTTTTTTGAATTTTGATGAATTTTTTTGAAAATCGATTAACTTTTACCAATTTGATGAACTTTTTCCAAATTCGATGAACTTTTTTTGAATAAAATGAACTTTTCTATGAAAACTTTTATTTTTTTCCAAACAGTGAACTTTTTTTCAGATTTGTGCACTTTATTCAAAATGGATGAACGTTTTTTTGAAATTGATGAACTTTTCCCATTTTTCACGAACCTTTTCTAATTTTCGAAGCTTTTTTCAGAATTTGTGGTTTCTTTGCGAACTGCTTTTTCAAATAATTAATTATGGGTATATCATATTTCTCTAGAGGACGGTCAAATATACCTCGTTTCTGATAGTTGAAAAACTTGGCTTCTCGGTCTAGTTGTTCCGGAGTTAAGGTGCTCTACGTTAGGCGAAGAGATCGATTCTCAGTTTCTGCATGTATATCATTAAGTTTTTTTTATAGTTTTCTCTCTCGATTGGGCCGGCCCGTTAGCTCCCCCTGTGAGTTCTGCTAGCGCCGACTAGGGGCTCCCGTATCCGACTGCGTCCCACCCATCCATACATCCTGTTGCGTCCCTTACTCCGCAAACACTCATGATGTTTCTGAAACATGGGCGACATTCCAAACCTCCGACTTGCATCAATGGCTTATCTACAACATCAAAAATATTTTCGTAGTTGCTGCAACGTTGCAATCCCGGCCGAGCTCTGCATCACCGGCGTTGTCCGCACTGGCCACAAGTTCGTGTCGCTACAGCATGGCCAGGACGGTCAGAAGCAGAGAAACCATGAGTGATCGATGACGTCGGGCGAGAGATGGGGGAGGGCGGCGGCTTGAGAAGTAGAGAATTTGTGTGGAGGGAATGGATAAGACCGAGGGAATTTTAAGGGCGCTGCTCTCCGTACTTTGGGCCGGGCCAAATTTGTGGCGTGGGCTCAGGAAGCCACGCCACTAGTACCGTTTGCGAGTGACGTTGACCATTGGCGAATGCTAGTGGTAATATTTTTTCTATATTGTGAGAGAGAGACATAATTTTTAAAATATGTTAATGAAGTCTAAACATTTTCATTTTTTTAAACTATGTTAAACTATTAGAGTGTTACACACAAGTTCTCACATACATTGCTTATGAATTGAAGCATGTCGTCCCAAGACCGTATTTTCCAACTTAAATCTGGTGTGTTGAGGCAAACTCATAGGTTTATATCATTTGGATTTGATACGTTACAAAAGTTTCTACGCAAATGATAAAAACACTCACACACTTTTTAACTTGGATATGAATCATGGTTTTGGCATTCATTTTAATTGAGGGGCAAATTATAAATACTCCCTCTGTTCCTAAATATAAGTCTCTTTGTCGAGATTTTGCTATAGACACCCTCTGTTCCTAAATATAAGTCTTTATCGAGATTTTGCTATAGACAACATATATATGTATATAGACATATTTTAGAGTGCAGATTCACTCATTTTGTTCATATGCAGTCCATATTAAAATCTCTAAAAAAACTTATATTTAGGAACGGAGGGAGTAAATTTGAGCGCATTAGTGGCATGGACATCATATTCAATGCTGCTAGTAAATATAGTCTCTGGTTTCTCTTTATGCCCAACGCCAACAGTAAATTATGTCAATGGTGTTGGGAAATGCGTTGGTCACCATTGTTTTGGAGGACGATGGTCGAGATGGAGGATGCTGGCAATGAAGAAGCAATCGACATGGTGGTCAGGGTTCCTGAACCAGACTGCCCTATAATGCCCTTTGGAGGTCGACGATCCTAAAGGCTACCACCAATCCAAGCGCCTCCAAGCTTGCCGCTGCTAGGCTCTCTCTCTCTCTCTCTACTGCTTGTTGGTTTGCATTCCCCCCCCCCCCCCCCTTGCGCCCACCGCGTTAGTAAAAATCCTACGCAATTGTTGGAAATATGCCCTAGAGGCAATAATAAAAGTATTATTATTATATTTCCTTGTTCATGATAATTGTCTTTTATTCATGCTATAATTGTATTATCCGGAAATCGTAATACACGTGTGAATACATAGACCACAATATGTCCCTAGTGAGCCTCTAGTTGACTAGCTCGTTGATCAACAGATAGTCATGGTTTCCTGACTATGGACATTGGATGTCGTTAATAACGGGATCACATCATTAGGAGAATGAAGTGATGGACAAGACCCAATCCTAAGCATAGCACAAGATCGTGTAGTTCGTTTTGCTAGAGCTTTTTCAATGTCAAGTATCTCTTCCTTAGACCATGAGATCGTGTAACTCCCGGATACCGTAGGAGTGCTTTGGGTGTACCAAAGCGTCACAACGTAACTGGGTGACTATAAAGGTGCATTACGGTATCTCCGAAAGTGTACATTGGGTTGACACGGATCGAGGCTGGATTTGTCACTCCGTATGACGGAGAGGTATCTTGGGCCCACTCGGTAGTGCATCATCATAATGAGCTCAAAGTGACCAAGTGTTTGGTCACGGGATCATGCATTACTGATGCGAGTAAAGTGACTTGCGGCAGCGAGATTGAACGAGGTATTGGGATACCGACGATCGAATCTCGGGCAAGTAAAATACCGATTGACAAAGGGAATTGTATACGGGGTTGATTGAATCCTCGACATCGTGGGTTCATCCGATGATATCATCGAGGAGCATGTGGGAGCCAACATGGGTATCCAGATCCCGCTGTTGGTTATTGCCCGAGAGCCGTCTCGGTCATGTACGCATGTCTCCCGAACCCGTAGGGTCTACACACTTAAGGTTCGGTGGACGCTAGGGTTGTATGAATATGAGTATGCAGCAAACCGAATGTTGTTCGGAGTCCCGGATGAGATCCCGGACGACACGAGGAGTTCCGGAATGGTCCGGAGGTAAAGATTTATATATAGGAAGTCTTATTTTGGTCGCCGAAAAAGTTTCGCACATTATCGGTATTGTACCGGGAGTGCCGAAAGGGGTCCGGGGGCCCACCGGGTGGGTCCACCTGCCTCGGGGGGCCACATGGGCTGTAGGGGGTGCGCCTTGGCCTATATGGGCCAAGGGCACCAGCCCCAAAAGGCCCATGCGCCTAGAGATAAGAAAGAGGGGAGAGTCCTAAAAGGGGAAGGCACCTGCGAGGTGCCTTGGGGAGGATGGACTCCTCCCCCCCTCTTGGCCGCACCCCTTCCTTGGAGGAAGGGGCAAGGCTGTGCCCTCCCCCCCTCTCTTGCACCTATATAAAGGGAGGGGAGGGAGGAGTGGCCGCACCTGAAGCCATTGTCACCTCCCATCTCAGCTACACCTCCTCCTCCTCCGTAGTTGCTTAGCGAAGCCTGCCGGGAGTTCTGCTGCATTCACCACCACGCCGTCGTGCTGCTGGATCATCATCAACCTCTCCTTCCCCCTTGCTGGATCAAGAAGGAGGAGACGTCATCCGCTCCGTACGTGTGTTGAACGCGGAGGTGTTGTCCGTTCGTCACTAGGTCATTGGTGATCTGAATCACGGCGAGTACGACTCCATCATCCCCGTTCCATTGAACGCTTCCGCACGCGATCTACAAGTGGTATGTAGATGCAATCACTCTCCCGTGACTCGTTGCTAGATGAACTCATAGATGGATCTTGGTGAAACCGTAGGAATTTTTTTAATTTTCTGCAACGTTCCCCAACAGCAATTTCATTCAAACCGCTCAAGTCCCTAATCAGATATGCTTTGTTTGGTCCAAATTGAAGCCTACAAGTAGATTCGATGCCTAAATCGAGGCGCAAATGGTATGATCGATGCGTAAATCGATGCCATCTAGGACAGAGGACTTACCGCCATTGACAAAGGCATGCCTGAGTAGTGATGAAGCCGGTGCTTGGCGCCGGTGATCTTGGCTCCGATACTCGCCGACGCTGCTCGCCATTCAGATCTTGTGCTCGCCGCCGCCGGTGACAGAGAGGGTGAGGAGGGAATTTATGGCGCCACTTCAGGAAACAACGCACCGTCTCCTGTGCATGCAACCGCATCCACCCACGTGCCTAGAGTTTCATCATCAAGGCCTGGCGTTGGAATACAGCCAATTTGAGACTTCCTTGAGAGCCAAGCCCAGAGATGCTTTAAGGTTTGTGTGGGCCAAGATTCATGTGCAACTCAAGCAACCAAACAAGCCAAAATCGCATCCATCGGCCCTGACTGAGGCTAATGTAGTCTACCAAACGCATCCTAACAGAGGCTGGGTCGAATTGGCTGAGAATTTCAGCTACTTGTATAGTGATGATGTTTAGTGGTTTAACTATTTTTTTTTCTTTGTGTGGATATGTTTATAGTAGTTAAAAGTTATGCATGAACTCGGTATAATATTGTAGTACAAATTGGAAATCGATGTTCAGAACGAAAAAATATAGTAACTGAAGTTATAAAGGATCGTGTGAAAAAAATATTTATTGTTTCATGAGTGTTGTATATGTGAATGTGATATGAGAAAAAGAAATTGTTGCACGCTCCAGTGCTTGTAGTTGTCCACGAAGATGGTTGTAATTTTTAGAGTGAAGTGCATCAGAGGTGCTCGAACTATTTCAAAGGTGTCATGTAGGTCCTTGAACTATGAAAATCGTCATCCAAGTCCTCAAAGTGCAATATGTGTGTCATCTTGATCCTCAAACTATTTCAAAGGAGTCACGTGGGTCTTTGAACTATTTCAGAGGTGTCACATATATACACACCTATTACACTTCAAGGATTTCTGAGGATCTAGATGACACTTAACATAGTTTGGGGACCTATGTGACACCTACGAAATAGTTCAAGGACCTAGGATGCACTTTACTCTAATTGGTATTACATCTGTTGTTCTTTGTACTTCCATGATTGAAGATGAATATGTTGCAAGTTTCTGTCCAAAAAAAAACAAATCTGAATTATCATGAAAAATAGAATTATCGATAAAATTCCAATGGCCATTATAATTAAGTCCAATATGAATAGGCTCGATAAAGTTGACTGATCCGGCCTATGTTACTGAAGACAGATTAAAAAAAATGAGACCATCCAGGACTAGCCTTTGGAGGTATATTTTTATAGAAGAAAAACTCTAAGCACCCGGTTTACCTCCGGACTCGAACCCGGGTGGGCTTGCTCCCACCTAGAGAGCCAAGCCAGCAGGGTGACACCCTGCCCTCTTACTGAAGACAGATTCAACATGAATAGGTTCACCAGGTAGTTTTATACAACATATATTTCATATCTTGTACCTTGATTACAAGAGGCATAAGAAAAGGAGTCGTCGAGACTCGAGAGCACAGAGATCATCAAATGAATTGTCAGATCGAGCGACATAGCACACTATTGGAGAAATATGTAATATCCAGATCACCCACTTTACACTGTCACAGGTAGGTAGTACTAATAAACAGCATAGTTCTGCAACTATATTCAGCAACAGGTATCGAATCAAGTTCAGTGAAGAACCTTCCTGATCAGAACGTGATATTGGGCACATTCTTCCTGAATGGGTTGAATCCATGCCAAGCCTTTCAGATGTCCAAGAAATACATGGGTCTTCTAACGTCCTTCTGACAACCATTATTATTATACTCCCTCCATCCCACAACATAAGACGTTTTTGCAAGCTAGGACCTCTAAAGAGTGAAAATTTTGATGCAGTGAAGCAGCAACTATCCAGCGTACATCCTGAAACCCTACTTTTTCTCATGAAGATTAGGAACTTTCTGTCGGGGAAGACAATTTTTACATTGCCACAGGTAGATAGTAATAAACTGCAAACCACGGGAAGGAACGACGCAAATTACATTCAACCGGTGAAGAAAAGACATCAGAATACTGTTCAAATTATTCATGCATTTGTAGTCGCAGTACCTTATTTAGCACACCTTAAATATCTGTGTCGCCAGTACCTTACTTAGCACACCTTAAAAACAGGAACATCAACAAGATAGAGAAAGCATCGACAAGATAGAACAAACAGGAACATTCCACTAACATTGTATCCATTTATAGCCATCGCTACCTTACTGAAATAACTCGACGCTCGAGTATCGTCAGCTCCTGTTCTTCTTGTTCCGCAACTTGCAGCAAATGTTTCTGCTCCCCCCTAATCGCATCAGCATCCACACCACAGCTGTTAGCAAGAGTCTTCCCAGCTTCTTGCTTGCCAGTTTTAGCAGCGTTACGCTTCTTTCTGAGAACATATAAAAAAGGTGCAATGTTTTAGCGTTAAGATAACCTCAGGTGAAAACCTGCTTACACTACATGATAAGATGTCGGATGTATATTCGCAATCAAATAGCAGGATGACATCACTCTAATAAACCACTTATTCCTAATGTCCACAGAGGAAGACTCTTCGCCGCCGGGTGAATCCAAGTCAGTTACAATTTGTGTTTCCACCTTTAAATTTCTGCTTCATTTTACTTTGTCGAGACCTGCTACAAGGCTACAAGAACGCATCCCTTGCGTAGAGAAAGGACATAAACCTTGTTGCCCAAATAGTTGCTCCCTCTGTATAGCGATCTAAACGATCTTATATTTCTTTACAGAGGGAGTAGAGTACAAATCTACTCCTTCCAAAGAGCAGGTTCGGTTACTGATTTAGTGCATATTACCATGTGCAACACTATCACTATTTAAAAAATACTAGACGGAAGGAAGGATATTTACCTGCGTGATGACCTTTTGCCTTTGGGCGGAAGATTGAAGACCTCACTATTCAAAAGAGTTGTCGTCTAGTCCATGATTCAGTGAAGTGTTCATACCTCTTGTGGCTGTGAAGAAACAGTTGCATTGTTCACGGACGATTGTGGTGTACCATGAACCATTGTAGCCAATGGAGGGTTAGTAAGCAGCAGTGAGAATGCTGGATCCAACTCACGGAGCATGATGCATGAGTGTCCCAGACACAAAACTACCGAATGTCAAGTGCGCAAAATCAGCATTGGAAACCTGAAGGTGGCCTGGGATTATTACAGCTGGGTTATCATCAGATGGTTTTGGTCTGTTTTCCTCATGTATGGTCAAGTCTTCCAACTGATACGCTGTAGTAGACATATCACCATTTGAATCTGCATCTAGAAGGATGAAATCATTAAAATTGAGAAAGACGATCTATATAATTAACAAAAGAGAAGTGACTAGAAAGACAGGGAATTCTGGTCAGTTAGACAAGGAGGGAGCATGCAACATGAAATACAAAAAGAGGTATGCATAAGCTCTACAGTCCGGGAGACCCAAGGTAAAAAGAATTCAGAAAAGAGGCACAAAAATCAGGGTTTGATGTACCACATCACACTGAACCTTGTGTTTGGTAGGTAAGGCATGCTTGTTTGCCAGTGGGTGAGCTGATAATAGGCAATAAACATGCATCAAAAAATAAAAACAGCTCAGGGTCATACAGAAATAGTAACTCCAACATGTCCTAGCATAACAGATCTTCACACAGGCTCAAATGAAAGTACAGATAAAAAGAGGTAAATGACATCTTTCATAACTTACTTTGGTTGTGTTCAAATGAATGTTCATCAGAGAGATAGCCATCTGTTTTCTCTATCAAGTCATTATTCAAGACCGCGCCTTCATCAGACGGGGATAATGGTCCTAGAGATGTTAGGCCAGTGGCATTGCTTGCACTTGTCTCCTTAGTTTGCTCGTTGGCATCTCCAGCGCCGTCATTCTTGACCTCCAGGGTAAATGATCTTGGTGCAC